>JAUKNK010000178.1:767500-990000 GCA_030765055.1 Mantis religiosa
TGCACAATATCAATTCAATTAAATACAATGGTGAACTAATTTCTGAAGCTAATAAAGTCGTTAATTCTTTTAACACCTATTTTAATTAAATAAATAATTATTCTAAGCTTAACCAAAAGAATAAAATAGATGAATTTCCCTTTTCCTTATTTCTTTTGCCAACAGATATTAATGAAATTAACTCAGTAATAAAGAGCCGTAAAAATACAAAATCTTGTGGGGTTGATCAACTTTCCAATCTTATAATCTACAGAAAAGAATTATATTACAGTGGATACCTGCACATTGTGGAATTGCTGGAAATGAATCAGCTGATTTCTTGCCAAAAAAAGGTGCAAATTTAATTCAGAACAAAAGTAAAACCTTATCCTTTACATCCATAAAAAGATTAATCAAAAGCAAATATAAAAACAAATAAAACCAATCAATATTTAACAAAGCCAAAGATAAAACATGGAACATTTTAATTAAAAATCCAGAAATTATTCCAGAAATCCGACGTAAAGCTGCAGTAGCAAATTTTAGATTACTTACAGAACATGATTATTTGGCCAAACACTTACACAGAATAGGAATTTATACAAATCCAAATTGTCCCCTGTGCAACAAAGAAGAAGAAATGACTGAAGAACATCTTTTAACCTGTGAAGCCTTACCTGCCGGACCCACTACACAGAAATATTGGAGAGCAAGAGAGCTAATGGCTTCATTGCCAAAACCTAGCATTTAAAAACAACAACAACAACACCAACATATGGATAGTAAAAGTAAACTTTGTATTGGGTTATGTTTAGATTTGTCTAAAGCTTTTGACCTGGTCAATCATGATATATTATTATCCAAATTAAATTCATATGGCATCAGAGGGACTTAAACAACTGGTTTGCCTCATATTTAAAAGACAGGAAACAGTGGAATTACAATATTTAGATGCAAAGACTAATACACTTTATGATGAATATTCTCAAATGAAAATTATAAAATGTGGGGTCCCTCAGGGTTCTATCTTGGGCCCCCTTCTATTACTAGTTTATATTAATGATATAACCCATAATGTAGATAAGAAAAAAATAAAATTTACTATTTTTGCAGATGACAGAAACATACTCATCACTGGTAATATCATTTACTTGAAAACCCCCCAGGGGCCTACTTTGGTTGGTACGGGTTTGGCGCACCCGGGGTCCAGAGCCAACAGTCTCCCTCGTGTGGGCTTTTCGTGGTTGTGGGAGATGGTCAACAGGCCCACCCATGTGTAGGCCGTGTGTGGAGACCCGTGTCGGTGGAAAGGTGAAATAGGTGAACGAAATTTTTAGTAGTTTTTGATTGATTTTTTTATGTACATGTATTTTTAATAGGTTTTGTTACACTTGTATAGTTTTTAGAAAGTTTTATATCTGGCTTTTGCCATGACTAGTTTTTTAAAGGGCACTGATGACCGCCGTAGTTGAGCGCCCTTATATGTATATCAATAGCGGTTTACTTGAAAATGTAAATTAAATTAATGAAACTATTGTGCCCTGGCTTGATCAAAACAGACTTATTTTAAACAAAGATAAAACAGTAGCAATAGGTTTTCGGCATTAAGTAAATAGAAGTATTACCTTCCCTGACCTTAATTTGAATGGCATCAACATTTCATATGTAAAAGATACAAAAATTTTAGGTTTGTGGTTAAATCAAAACTTGGATTGGACTGTACATATAGAAGATTTGATTAAAAAGTTAAGTAAGCAGTGCTGTGCTTTAAAAACATTAAAAATGATAGCAGACATAAAGACAGTTCGAATGGCATATTTTGCATACTTTCATTCCCTTATGAATTATGGTATCTTTTGGGGTAATTCAAATATGTCAGAAAAGGTTTTTTGAATGCAAAAACGAGCCACAAGAATAATAGTGAACCAACCTGCACATGTGAGCTGTAGAGAACTGGAAATTATAACCCTGCCATGTTTATACATATACAAAGTTCTTTTACTTGTAAAAACTAGTTTAAGTTGCTTTAAAACATATGCAGTGTCACACCAGCATGATACAAGAAGCAGTTCAAACCTACTAGCAATTAGTCATAATACCACTTTATACAAACATTCCTTCACTTATAGTGGTACCCAATTGTACAGTAAGTTACCTCTTTATTTAAAACAGATTGACAACCAAAAGATTTTTAAATTGAAACTACATGAATTTGTAAGTGAAGCATGTTTTTATTCTATTCAAGAGTATTTGCAAAGTTAAGTTAAATTATTATATTTTGGCATTTACTCTTATACATTTTTTTGTGTGTAATTTCTGTATTTAAATTTTGTAAATATTTTTGTTTTGAGGAGTCCACAATCTTGTATGGAGATTTAAAGGACGAATAAATTGATGATTGATTGATTGACTTAAAGCAGTGGTATATTGTGGAGGTAATTTTGAAGTATTTGCATCTGTATTAAATAAACTGGACAAAGAAGATGCTCCCGCAGTTGAGCTTATGTAGAATTTAATATGTGATGCTAATTTAAAATGTGGCTGCACCTTCATATCTTCCAATTTTTATTTCTTAATTCATTCAATAAACAAACTAGAAACGTCTCTTGACTTATTAAGTAACTCAGTTAAAGAAACACAGTTTACTGACAAACAGCTTTACATAATCTCAAGTTCCAAAGCAGAAGTTGTTAAGAAAAAAATTCCAGCCTTTCTTTGAGAAAACTAATGGTTACCAAACCGTCAGTAAAAGAGCTCAAATTTTAGAAGGTGAAAACTAAGTGAACTTGAAGTGTGTATGTTGGTGATATTCCCCTGTTCAAATATGTAAAGACATTCCTTTTCCCAATGTGAAGATGACCTTTATTCAGGCGCAGCTCTGGGCTGATCGATTAGGTGACTCGGAAAATTGGCTAACCTAAAGTTGCAAATTCAGCATCGCAAAAAGAGATTTTATACGGGAATAGTGGTTTTGAATTTCGATAGGACTTCCCTCTGTATATGAATCCAAAAGTTCCTTAAAATTACCTTTATTTAAAGAGTCCTCGCTTTCATTATGTCCACGAAATGCCATTTCTTGTCTACTTCCCTAATGGGATATTGAATGAAAAGCCTGTTAAGCTTAACGTTCTCATTGTATTTTACAATATATAGACGTGAGCTTTCCCGAAGAGCATCTGCAATTTTCTTAGTATTCTTTTCCGAGCTCCTTCAATCCGACACAGTTATGTTCCTCATACCAACGAGTCTTAAATTTCCTGGTATACTTTGAAGATGCTCCGCCACAAAGTTTTTCTAAACATAGCACTGGTGTTAGTCTACCGACATTTACCACATCATGTTTGTCATCATGTTTCCATAAAGAAAAGGGTGTTTGGAGAATGGAACGCACCAAGTCGTATGTTGGATTCATTGTAAATCCCTTAAATATGAAAAATTAAACAGTTTACATATCAGACAATAATCACTGATCATATAAAAAATTACTTTTCTACACAGGATGCAAACTGATAATAAAGAGTAGCACATGACACGTGGGACTTGTTTAAAGCAGATTACCGCTTCTACCAACAAATTTCTTTTCAAATAAGCGAAAAAGTAGGAAGAAACTCCTATATAGTGTTGGCAACACAAGTTGGTGCGGAATAGACGGCTTCTATGAATCAAATCCGTAGCCATGGTAACCAGCAATACATTCTGCCCCTCCAACTTCTCCTCTCCCACCGCAAGTGTTACAACCACCTTTGCCTTTTAGTAATGAATCACTAGTCGGGAAGTAAGCTAGCTGCATTATCAACACACAAGCGCCAAGAGAGCAGTTCAATTACAAAATATAACTTGAACTTTTATAAAGGAAAATTAAATGCTAGAACATAAAACATAACCATGCAAGTTATTCAAATACAAGTAGGTGACTTGGCGATTCAAACACATCAAGGAAGAATTGTCCCTGCATTTATTACACACTGCAGCTCCAAAATGATTAAATATATCTAGCTGCACATTGGTGAGTTCTAATATTCATTGTTGTATCAGCTAAATGTTTTATTATGCTTTGTTCTAATTTTATTTGAAAATACATTTGAGCTTTTAGGATGTACTTTTTAGAATTATTAGCACATAAAAAATAAATATTTTAACGTTTTTAGCGCACAAAAATTGAGGCTGTAGTCATAATTATGGTACCCATTCACTGTGCTGTAACAAAATGCTGGCACCACAAGTGACTTCTAGTAAGTGGTATACTGTGGTAAGCTCCTATTTCCATTGTACTTATAAAAGGAAATATCCAATAAAACTATTTCTATAAATGTTTATCTTAATGTGGAGTAGATAAAGGAATTAGTATTATTTGAAGCAAAAGGTTAGAAACAGTGATGTATTTAACATTTGAAAGTAATGAGTTGGTAATTCAAACACAAACATCACTTAAATTATCCTTACTTGGACATGTTTCGGAAAACTGTTTGTCTCCATCGTCAGCAGCTATCGTGTGCAGTTGTTCTCCAAAACATGTCCAAATAAGAATAATTTAAGTGATGTTTGTGTTTGAATTACCAACTCATTACTTTCAAATGTTAAATGCATCACTGTTTCTAACCTTTTGCTTCAAATAATATTAATCTGGCCAACAAGTCAATCAAACGGTACGTTTTCCTATCCGGTTCACCACGTGGAATTTCCAAAAAAAGAAAAAAAAAAGCAAGAAATGTGTACATGAAGGTAACACCAGAAATAACTGCTTTTAATTCAAATTTTAAAGGGGCTAGGAGTGATATAAAACTTTACCTGAAATTGGAACTGAAAAGAAGAAACACATGTGCCGACATACTGTGTTTAGATTTATGTTTATACCAAAAAGTCACACCAAAATTCGTGAGAAGGATAGTAAAATTAAAAAACGATAGTAAAGCTCATCTTGCAGCTGACGAAAAAGTCATTCAGCTGGAAAAGCATAAACACTATGCTAAATTGGAATCACTTGACTTAGAAGAATACGCTCTAAATCTAAAACTAACGAAAAATCTTGGATACATCCTGTGGTAAAATATGAAAACAAACTTCCTAGAAATCTTTAATAAGAAAATAAAAACAAAAACTTTTCAACAAAAACGGAAATTACAATACTTAAGAAATAAATCCATAAATATAAACACACACAACCTAAAATTACTGAAAATTTCTAGCTCTTCTCACGTAACAAATCTATCTTTGGAAACATTCAATCAACAAGAACTTTCGTTTCTTAATAAAGGCCTAAAAACATGTATAGGTTACTCCAATAAAAGCAGTCGGATAACTGCTGACAATGGGGACAAACTGTTCTCCGAAACATGTCCAAGTAAGGATAATTTAAGCAATGTTTGTGTTTGAATTACCAAGTCACTACTTTCAAAAGGAATTAGTGTTCTTAAGAATAGGTTGTGCAAAAGTGAGTGGAGAAAGTTATGTGAATGCATACATAACACTTTTTTTTATTACTAAAACATTGTCTGATGTGAGAAGTTAATAATTAAATGTATCTTGTTCAGGTGACTGAAATAGAGTGAAGACTGCATGTTACATTAGAGACTGTTGAAGAGCGAGCTGTGTATCTGGAGCAGTTTAATGCTCACTGGACACATTTCCAATCACAACTTGGTGAACTTCGTAATTGGACACATATCACTGCTCCGGCGATGTTGAAACAGCTCCAGATGCCAGAACTGATGCCTGAGGAGAGAGTGAGGAAGTCACAAGCTCTACAAGCACAACTAGAGGACAAGATTAATGTTCTGGACGTGCTAAGCGATGAGGCAAAAGAACTACTGCAAGGTAAGGCAAAAAAGTATTCCTGATTTCATTATCACTACAGCATCCTGCAAATGTTGACAGAAAAATAAGTTTTTGTAGAAGCTATATAAAATGAATGATAGTGGCTGAAAAAGGTAATATTAAAGAAACATAAAATTGTTACCATTTATTATCTTTCAAATGGGAAGAGTTCTCGCTTGTAGCGAATCAGATGTGTTAGAGCCATATCCGTTGCCACCTTGTTATTCCCACTCTTTTTATATTTCCCTCTCTCTCTGATACCGAAATTAAAGGATTGAAATAAGTAAGGAATCATGATGGATTGCAAAGGAATGTTCGTTCTCTGTTACAACACGTGCAACGGCAGTTGAGTCGAATAGCAGTTTGGGTTAATAAGTTGTTTTAACAAAAGAAACGTAAGAAACAGTGTCCTTAGCAGATTTCTAAAGGATAGCACCTGACTTGTTGAATGGGCTATTCTTCGGGCGCTTAATAATGGCATGACAAAATAGTCACAAAGACAAAATTGTTACAAAGGGAATCTTTGGTTGAATGAAGAGGGCTTTCAGAAAGTGAAAGTGACACATACAACTACGCGCAGATGTGGAGGATGGTCTTCGGCGTCAGGCCGATTAGAGCAGTTCGTGGCTGGCAAGCCATTAAGACAGTCCGAGGCGTGAGGGCGATTAGGGCAGTCCTCTTGTTCTGTCTTGGGCCAGGCATACCATAAATGAGAGAAGATATTTGTTGCTTCATATATACGTGAGGAACAAATAGTTTATCGAGTAATAAACATTCCGCCTTCAGTAACTCTAAACAGGGATATTGGTAACCCTTGGTCGGCAACTTCAAGTTTAATGGAATAATAAAAGAAGCAGTGAATAAACCAGTTTGAAACGGGCATTCCAGTGTCATTAAAACTGTCCTTCTCATCCATACCCACGCATACCCTGTGAGAAACCTCTTTGCTTTACCCTGAGCTAAACACTATTTGTTTCAAACTGTCCCGTAAAAGTGGAACTATTTGCTCGCCAATATAATTAGCTTCATCTCGCACACTTGCGAGTGTTCGTGTCGTTAGACATAAGGAAATGCAAACTGAATTTTCCAAAGTTTTATAATAATGCAGTTATTGAAATCACACTTGCAACATGGATATTCGTATATTACACAAATGTTTTAAATATTTAGTTTAAAGTTAATTATAGTTTACGAATTACTTATTTTTCTAATCCAACGAAAATACCAGCGGTGCATGCACTTAGCTGTGAATGTTACGAAGCGATGAGTTAAAAATTAAATCTGTGGAAACTGGTGTGCCAGGTTCATACTGGAAGTCGAGAGCAACAATTTTGACAAATCTTAAATCTTCACTATATATTTTAGTTAATTGATGGAAATTATTCATTTCTTTACACTAGCTGTATATAGGCTAAGGTTTTGAATAGATATAGTCAACATGAAAAATTCAATGCCATGGCCAAGATTTGAACCACGGATGTCCTGGTTTCCGTCCAGTCGCTCTAACCCATTGAGCCACCATGGCCAACATGCCGTCCTGACATTAAATGCCATTTAATTTTAATGTAAGGACAGCACGTTGGCCATGGTGGCTCAATGGGTTAGAGCAACTAGATGGAAGCCAAGAGAACCATGGTTCAAATCCCAGCCATGGCATTGAATTTTTCATGTTGACTATAGCTCTTCACTATATAGTCACACCAAATGCATCATTGTAATCTACAGAATTTGTGTAATTTTTCAACATAGTCTTCATTTATTTGTACATATTTTCATCAGCATTCTGCAAGTTTAAAAATACTGTTAAAAAGAACTACAACACGGCTTTCCAAATATCCTCTATCATCTTGTAGTGTCAACCTTATGACTGCGCTTTAACAGAACAGAAAAGATGTTAGTTGAATGAATGGTGCCAAGTTGGATCTGTTGGGAGGATGTGGAAGAATTTCTCATCCAAATGTTCTGTGTGTGCAGATATGCATTACACTGTTGCAGGATAATCTTCTTTTGGGGGCCTGTATCTCGTAATGCATGAAAGATCTTCAAAAGTGTCTGAATATAGCAGACAGCATTTAAGGTTTGTCCAGATTCAAGAAAATTGACCAGAATGCAACCCAGTGCATCTCAGAAGACACTACCCATTAGTTTCCTTGCAGATTGCGCTGTGTGTGCTTTTTTCTTCATTGGTGAATCCAAGTGATGCCATTCCATACTCTGGCATTTTGTTTCAGGCTCGTAATGGTGGAACTAGCTTTCATTGCCTGTTGAAAAGTCATCACTCGTCACTTTCATTTTGAAATTTTTAAAGAAGGTTTTGCGGGATAGCTCTTTTCTGAAGTTTATGGCCTTCAATTGGGAGAAAAAAAAAACTGTCATAGGTTTTTAACACTTCATAATTTATATTTTTATGTTATTAAGGGACTAGTTTCAGAAGCTGTTACATCCATTGTCAACCTCCAAGATCCAACTATCTTCAACAATTTGAGAAAGAAGTTCATAGTTCCCCACCAGAGAAGAGAGCAGACAACAACAACAGATGATAGTTGGACCTTCGAGGTTGATAAATGAAGTAGGATCTTCCGAAACTAGTCCCTCAATAATATAAAAATATAAGTGACAAAGTGTTAAAAGATGAGTACAAAGAGTTTTTTCAGTTAATTTTGACATCACTGTTATTAAATTTTTCCAATCATGCATAACAAAATTACTAAAAGGGGTGATAGACCAAAATAAACTGACAACGTGGAAGAACATATTCACATGGAAAAATAAGGACCGAGTAATGAACTTTGAAATCCCACCAGTAGATAATTTGACAAAGAAGTCCATAGTTCCATCTGCGGAGGGGAGAGCAGACGACAATAGGTGATAGTTGGACTTTCAAGGTTGAAAATGGATGCAACGGCTTCCAAAACAGTTCCTCAATAATATAAAAATGTAAATGATGAAGTGTTGAAAATTGATTACAAATAGTTTTTTCAATTAATTTTGATGTGACTGTTGCTAAATTCCTCCAATCACGCATAATTTATGACCTTTGTTCAATAAACATGAGACCTACGTGTACAGACTTTTAGATAGCCTAAGCTTTAAATCATTTCTTGCACTACTGCAATTTGTATTACTGCAATTTTGCAGTGGTTTCATTAACAGTGATGTGCCCATCTTCTCTAATGAGCTTATTGACTGTTTCTGTGTTGTATTTTGTGAAGGCAGTTCAAAGTTGGCCACTATGAAAGTTATCTTGGATACCTATGTTACATTCTTTGAAATGTGCATAGGCACGCGGAAGCCTGAGCTGAATTTTAGCAGCAGTTTTATTTTCTTTTTAACAAGGAGTTCATGATAACATACTGTCAAAATGAAACCCTGATGTCCGCCATTTTGAAAATATTGCTTATGGTCATGTGCTAGAAGCTAATGACATCACAGTATGACATCATGTGGTGTAAAGTCCGTAGATTATGACTGTGCAGTCAATTCTGTAGCTCTGTTGGAATTTCAATTTCAGTTTTGGCAATGGATGACCTCTGTATATATACTTTCACACATGCTATAGAGATAAGATTGTAACTGCTGTATTGAATTGATTTATTCCATCATCAGACTTTTGTTGCAATCTACTGTCTCTTTAGAGTTGTAAGAGAGTGGTGGCCAAAACAACTATGAGAATCTGCATTCATCACTTAATCCAGACATTTTAGAATGGCTTAGTGATGTACCACACAATTAGTTTAAATCCTACTGTAAAGTGTGCAGAAACAAGTTTTCCTACTGAGTATTGGTTTAGTAATAATACACAATGTTCATTTTTATTTGTGATTTTACTGCGCAAAGTTTGACGTCATCACTAGCGTCGCTTATGGAGCGAGTGTATATACGACTCCCCTAGCGGCTTGCGATTGTATTTGATGTGCTGACAACAGCTTTGAGGCCTTCCTCTACCGGTAGCTAAATATACTATTTGAAAGGTGGGTCTGCCGCGTAATATAAAGGTGCGTAATTTTGCTGGTTCATAGATACGATAACTGTTTATAAAAAACTGTATACTACAATGCGGTGCACTGCAAGGCTAATTATGCAGCCATAAAGGTAGACCATTAAGAATATACAAAATGATAAGTCAATGAACACTTACTAAAATTAGGCAAGTGAGTCAACCTTGTATATACTTTTCTCCACTTACAAGTTTTTATGAAGACTAGTTTCTGGGGACTTCTCCCCTATCGTCAGCTCTGTGGTAGACTGATGATGCATCCGGTGTCTGCATCTGGCTTGGTGTTGTGCTGCCATCTAACGTCCTGGTAAGTTTGATGACGTCATCTACGGCGGGAATTTCAAAATTCATCAAGAGGTCCTGTTTTTTCGTAATAAATATGTTTTCCCAAATCTGTAGTTCTGTAGTTATTACGAAAAAAACAGGACCTCTTGATGAATTTTGAAATTCCCGCCGTAGATGACGTCATCAAACTTACCAGGACGTTAGATGGCAGCACAACACCAAGCCAGATGCAGACACCGGATGCATCATCAGTCTACCACAGAGCTGACGATAGGGGAGAAGTCCCCAGAAACTAGTCTTCATAAAAACTTGTAAGTGGAGAAAAGTATATACAAGGTTGACTCACTTGCCTAATTTTAGTAACAATGGCACTCCACTTTCTGAAATACTTCTTTTTATTCTATACAATGAACACTTATTTCACAATGAACATCTGTTTTCTGTTATAGTAGACATATATGCATATTTTAAACCTGTCACATAAAATAGAAATATTTCAATTTAATCACAATTCTTTTCTATCACCCACAGTTTCCTCACAGTATAACTTCATTACAAACCAGAAAATTAGTAGAACATGTTCTAGGAATGAAACATAAAATAGTGTTACAATATTGTGACTTTGTGGGTTCATGAAATGAAAAGTCCAATTACACAAACTCAACAATGTTCTTTATTTCCACCGACTTACAGTTGAACACTTGCCGATTACATAGAATTTGGGTGACAATATGCACAAAGCTTTTATCCAAATCTAAACAGGAAAATATCTCTAGTACATAGACAACTAAAAGTACAGATGGCACATTAAAAGTACCAAAAAATTGGTTTGATAATAATGGGCTGAAATTAAATATGACCAAAACTGCTTTAATTCAATTTAAAACACAGTCGAGAGCAAACATCACTACAGTAAGTACAGGAAAAATTTTAGGAGCATACATAAATGAGCAGCTAAAATGGGAGGAAAATTTTCAGTATATTAGTAAGAAATTAAATAGCGCCTGCTTTAATATGTTTTGCCTGACAAAAATTACAAACTTAGAAACCAGAAAGATTGTATATCACAGCTACTTCCACTCCATAATGGCATATGTCATTATACTATGGGGAACAGCGACAGGTTGGAATAAGATATTTAAAATACAAAAGAAAATTATTCGTATTATGACCAGTCTGTCCCAAATTTTCCTGCAGAAGTTTATTTAAAAAACTAAACATACTCACCCTGCCCACTCATATCTATGAATTAGTTAAGCGCATATATGAAAATTTCGACAAATACTACCTAAATCAGAATGTACATAATCATGGGACTAGAACACAAGATTGCCTTGAAGTACTAGCTCATAGACTTGTCCTATTTGAAAAAAGCCCATTCTATGCTGGCATAAAGATTTATAATAAACTGCCACAAAAGTATTGAGAAATTAAAAACAAAAATGTGTTTCTTAGTACACTTAAAAAGGTCCTCGTTGACAAAGCTTATTATTCAGTAAAGGAATATATGGAAGACAGTCTCTAGGGCCACATATATTATACTAAGCTGTATAAAAGATATGTATAGTACAAATATTTAAACATAGGGAGTTATTTAAAAATAATTGTATATAAAATATTTGTAAATACCTGTAAATATTGGTAAACTGTAATATTTGATGAGTCTACAGTATACTGGACCTTTGCCCAAATATGTAAATGTACGGGACAAATAAAGTATCTTATCTTATCTTTGCGAGTAACTGATCCTGTATCTTGGAAATGTCTGATGCATCTATTGATTTTAAAAGACATAAGGATACCAACATTAATAGACATTTTAATTAAGCCTGAGAATGACTAAAAATTTATATGATATACTGATAAAACGTAAGACGTTTATATTGCAAACAAAAGTATGTCAATTTGACAGTACCTGGACACTTTTGACAACATTACGCTCCAAAGGACTGGTCTGAATGCCGAATAGCGTTGCAGAAACTCTCTGTGCAGTGGTTTAAACTATATTTATATGTCGCACTAATTTTAATGCCGGTACGAAAGTAGCATTCAACCATGAAGACGCAGTGCTCTGTGTTCATATCCAAGGGAAGCTGGTTGTATTATTTACCAGTGCAACCACACTGAGAGCACTGTAATTTGCTTACTGTTCCGCGAAAATTACCGCTTCTTCTCCATAGAGGGCACTATGATTTCAAGATAGACTCACCAGTCAACTATGACATCATTCTTGCACAATCGGAGAGCGGGAAATATGAGTAAAGGTGAGCACCATGTATTGTTTAAAGGTATTTTGGACGCTCAAGAGAAACAATTCATTGGTAGCTCTGAAGAGTACGAAGTGGTTGATATAACCTCAAATTAAAATACTACCAACCTGATAATGCAAATTACTAGTTTCAGGTCATTTGATAAATTACATCTTTTTTGAGAGAACAAATTGATTAAATCAGTTCCCAGAGCTAAATGTGTAGTATATTTAATGGCAAATTGTTTTGTAAAAAGTGTGGAACATCTATGTAGACACTAAAAAGATTCACCCGCCTCTGTAGCGTGATGGTAGTGTGTCTGCCTCACATTTAAGAGGTCCCGAGTTCGAGGATAAGGTTTATTCCGGGGTTTTCCCTTATCCTGAAAGACGAATGTTGGGTAACTCTAAGCTCTATGGACCCTGGGCTCATTTGAGCATCATTTCACCCATTGCATTCATCATCCGATATGACTTACCGTTGGAGGACGTAAATTACCACAAAAAAAAAAATATTCTAAATAAATTCACTTTTAGATCACAGGCCTGTACCCAACCAAGGATTATTTGCTTTAAACTCACGTGAGCTGATGTCCAGCAAGATAATCCTTGTACCGTCAACATAACAGCCATAGTTTACACTAATTACAGTCATATCTTTATCATGTGTATTTTTAGGATCAATTGCCAAACAGATAGTCCCAAAAGTAACAGAGAACACTATAATGGTGGAAATATGTCAGTTTTGGCAAATTCCAATAGCTATAATAAGGGTGAAACAGCTGTTTGAAAATTTCCAAATACAAAATGTGATCACAGAAATACAATACTTCACATTTTTGTCTAAAAAAAATTGGTATGTCATTTGACACTCCAGATAGATTAATATGATAATGAATTACTCTGTGCAGAAGATGGAGAGAATGTTGAGGCTGCACAACTGAAAGCAGAAGTGTTGGCCCTGAAGGACTCAGTGGTTGGATTACATAGAGCTGTAGTCACAGATATCCTCGGTTGACCGAGACCTCACTAACTGGCAAGAATATGAGACTGGAATACAACAAATCAAACCTTAGATAGAACAGGCAGAAGCGAAGGTCAACATGGGAATACCAAAGCCTGTCTCTTTGCAGGAGGCCCAACAGCTTCTGGATTCAGCCAAGGTATGTTTTGTTTCTTCAGTAGCTTTGTGCATTTCTAATGGGACTATATTCCTTTAAGAACTAATGTGTAGTAGCGTTGTGCCTTTTAATTAGTACAGAGTTTTATGAATTCTGATCTAGAAAGGTGTAATAAGAGGTGACCATTGACATACCATGCTGTAAACAGAAGTCAAATCACAAAGTATAGTCATATTGCACTAAGATAATGATCCAAGATTTCCTCCTGTTCAGAAACAAGTAAGAGAAGTCCAAGCTATTTTTAAAATAATTCACAGCCTCCTTAAATAAGACTTATTTTCCTAGAAGCTTGCAAAATTGGGGGTCAAACAACAATTCAAAATCTACTTTCTGAGAATTGAGGGTATAAATACAAACTTCCTTAATTGAATACACTCATGCCCGATTTCACCAACAGATGTTAAGATTTAACACGAGTTTAGCAATAGTTAAAACAGAAATTGCATTTCACCAACAAGTGTTAGCTTAACACTCGTGTTAAATCTCTTGTTAAACTAACAAGCCAAATTGCTGTTGTTAAGTCCTTAACAAATGTAAATAGTCAAGATGGCGGGCATGAACACAGCTGTTGATGTCGATTTGCTATATTTAAGGCTGTCTAAATGGTATTCGTAATAGAGTACGGCCTATGAGGAGAAATGATTTTGAGGAGCTATCAGAAGAAAATTCTCTACAGAGGTATAGACTGTCGAAAGAAGTTGCTATAAAGGTTACTGCGGAAGTACAAGAGAGGTTAGAACATGCATCAAAAGGAATATGCCAATCTCACCTTTGCTTCAAGTATTAATACATTTGGGAGTTTATAATTCACTGAATTATGTGGATAATACACTGTCCACCTTGCATCTTGAAACATTCAAGTCACTTGTTCTTCTTTGCTCCTCGTTTTAAATTTACGTAATACTGAGTTAGAACATGCATCAGAAGGAATGTGCTGATCTCGCCATTGCTTCAAGTATTAATAACTTTGCGATTTTATAATTCACTAAATTATGGGGATAATACATTATCCACCTTCTGTCTTGTAATGTTCAAGTCACTTGTCCTTCTTCGCTCCTCGTTTTAAATTTACGTAATTTTGAGTTAGAATATGCATTGAAAGGAATATGCTGATCTCGCCTTTGCTTCAAGTATTAATAAATTTGGGAGTTTATAATTCACTGAATTATGTGGATAATACGCTGTCCACCTCACATCTTGAAATGTTTAAGTCACTTGTCCTTCTTTGCACCTCCTTTTAAATTTATGTAATACTGACAAAGTTGTTTGGTGCTTGTAGTAGTGACACATGCATTTGAATTAAATTTGTTTCCAATATTTTCCCACGTGACATCTTTCTCTTTTACATTCACCGCATGCGTCCTCTTATTTTCCACAATATCCTTACACTTCGTCACCAATTCAATTAACAATCTTTCTCCATCGATGAGAAATTTGTCTCACAGCTTTTGTTTACGATTTTGTTCACCCACCGTTTTTTCAGCTGTATGGAGACGAAAAAAGAAACAAAAGCATATCAGAGTACGTTCAGAAAATAATATGACTCATCCATAGCCTTCTATTGCTGTAGTATTTTCTAGTTTCTTGGCATTAACACGTGTTTGTTAACATTTTCAGAAAATAGGTTGGTGAAATGAAAGAAATTTAACTGTAGTGTTAACTCTGTGACAATTGTTACGTTACATTTGTTAACATCGATCTTAACATCTGTTGGTGAGATCGGGCATCAGTGACTTAGTAGATCTTAAAACAAATATGAATATAATTTTGTTCTTTTTTGAAAACATATGTAATTATGAATCACTGTTGATACTTGTTTCTTTCTGCGCAGATTCATTATCATTTTTTGTTCAGTCTGCAAATAAATCTGTTAAAAAGAGCAAATTATTGTGAAAATGTTTCTGTACTTACTTCATTGATTTATTAAGAGATAATGTATTTGTTGCAGGCATTTGAGAAGCAGTGTGAGGAACATCTGGGCAAGCTGCAGGGAGTGGCAGCACTGAGTCAACAAATAACTTCTAGAACCAATGTTGCAGATGAGGTAGATGCTATCCATTCTAGGTGGGCTGCTGTTCACGATGTGGCTGTTCAGTGGAGCACAAAGTTAGAGAAAATGGTTGCCTTCTGGCAGGAATTTGACGAGGTACAGAAAGTAGAAACCTGGATAGACCAGGGACAGAGAGCAATTCAAGAGACACCAGTGAACTTAAGCACACCCCATGTAGCCAAGCTGGAGGTATGTAAACACACTGACAGTAGTGTGACTTTGTTCCAATTTTCCCAAACTGTCACTTAATTCCAATGTGTAAGGACTATGATACAATGAAGCACAATTAATATAATTTTGAGTTGAACTAATAGTCAATGCTCCACTTATTGCTAGTATTTACCTAGAACACATTTCTTTAGGATCTTCCTAACATCATCAGCTGTTTTCGACTAATAGATGTTGGTTTGGTGAACTCCTTGGAAGTGATAGGTGCGTCTTTGTCGGTATCTTGATGAACTTGAAGTTTGGGTTTTCTTTGAAGGTAGTGTCGAAATTAAACAATTTTCTTTCATATTTCTTTATGAAGATTTTTTTCCCATGTGGTTAATGCAGCTGGACCTTGGACACTTTTTAATAAGTGGATTTCTCGTTCTGTAACATGATTCTCCTTCCAAAAATGAGAAACAAGTGGATGATGCATTAAAACTACTTAATTTACAAAATCCTGCAATAAAATTTTCCATAGAAAAAGAGGCAAACAATGAAATCCCTTTCTTAGATTTGAATCTTACCAGAAAACATACAAAACTTGAATTTGGCATCCATAAGAAGGAAACACACACAGAAAATTTCATAAAAGCAGATGGATATAACCCAAGACAACACAAGCATGCTGTTATCAACAGTTTAACTTACAGGCTGGTTAATGCACCTTTAAACAAGATGGAATATATCAAAGAGTACAATAATATCATTCACATTGCAGAATACAATGGATTCAGTGCTGAATTGGTCAAAAGGAAAATTGATAAATTCAAATGACAACAAAAATGCAAACAAGTAACTACTCTTTCCCCGATCAGCAATGAAACTTCGTACAGAAAATTTACATATCATCCCAGAGCTACACACCTTTTCCGAAAAGTCTTCAAAGAGCACAATATTACTTTGGCCCCACAGAACAAATTTAGTGTAGAACACCTTTTCAAATCACATAATACAAAGCGGATACCCACAGACAAAAAAATCAGGTGTGTACCAGATAAACTGCAAAGGCTCTGACAACTTTTACATTGGAAAAAGTAAAAGGAACTTGAACATTAGGCTTAAAGAGCATTTTAGGAACATCAGGAACAAAGAAATAGATAAATCGGCGGTAGCGTATCATTTTTGGAAGGAGAATCATGATATAGAATGAAAAATTCACTTGTTAAAAAGTTTCCAAGGTCCAGCTGTATTAACCAGGTGGAAAGAAATCTTCATAAAGAAATAGGAAAGAAAATTGTTTAATTTCGGCACTACCTTTGAAGAAAATCTAAACTTCAAGTTCATCAAGATACCGACAGAGACGCTCCTATTGCCTCCAAGGAGTTCACCAAACCAACATCTATTAGTTGACAACAGCTGATGATGTTAGGAAGATCCTAGCAATAAATGGAGCATTGAGTGTTAGTTTGACTCAGAATTATATTATATCACTTTATTATCTGGTCCAATTTTTGCTGAGAGCTTATTTAGCTCTCTCTTTCACTTCAGTAATATAAACTAGCGCTCAGTGACACTTCATTTTGTTCCATAACATTCACTTCTCTTTATTTGCCTTAATTAAGTAGCATAATGAAACTTTGTATAGGTAGAACCAGACTGAAAAAGGTTGAATGCCATAGCCAGGATTTGCACTACAGATCTCCCGGTCTCTGTTTGGTTGCTCTAACCACCATGGCAACATGCCAGCATGACAGATGATAGTAAATTCTCCAACTAACTTGCATTTTTCTTGGTAAACCACTAGGAGATCACATATACATACAAGATACATACCTTAATGGTAATTTACAATGTGTAAGTACTTTAAGGCGTGGGCTTTATAATTCAGACCACTATTAGGTCAATTACTGGAAATTAATTATTCTTTCACATTAGCCATGTCTAGGACAAAGCTCCTTTGTCATGACCTCTGCTTCCTAAAGTTTCACTTGCAGCTGAGTCGAACACAAGTCCCACACAGTAACAGCCCATACTGTAACAGCACCCAGTGCACTTCACTGTGGTCATTACAAACTCGCTTGAAGAGCAGTGCCTTTTGTCGCACATGATGACTTGTCCACTTCACTGGGCTCACTCAGCAAACTGTTGTACTTATTTGCTTTGTGAGAGTGATGGGAGCTTTCCAGAACATTTGCAATGTCCAAACATCCAGAAAGTTCTCGTTCTCTGATGATAGCACTTACGGTGTTTATACTGGATGAGTGCAAACATTCTGACTGCCTGGCACCAGCCTTCTGATAAGCTTGCTCAATAGCTGCATTAGGTTGTGGCAGTTTATGTTGATGTAAGTATGGCAAGACTTTTGATAGAGTCAGCATGAAAAATTCAATGCCACGTCATTGAATTTTTCATGTTGACTCTATCAAAATCCTTACCCTGTATATGGCTAGTGTGAAGATATGATTAATTTCCATCAATTAACTAATATAGCAAGGCTGTTTACCTTCTGTACAACGTACACTGACATGCATAAAAGGTAGTCCATTTCCCCTAGATCACAATAGTGTATTTCCGCCTGTAAGGTAGCTTGGTAAGATAATAGTTACCTTTAGGTAATTGGCCTTTGACTCCACCCAGCTGCCATAATTTATTTCTATGTGTGATTGGACTAAAAAGCAATTAAATGACATAACAGCAAAACAATGAACATTGTGAATAGCCATAAGCTTTCACGGCCGGAGTCTACTTTGAAGATAGAAGAATTTTCCAAGCTTGACAGGTTCTCACCACCACATACTTCCAATGGAACCAGACTTTCTTTGAACAGATTGACGAGGTTGCTATGGTAAGCCCACTGAGCCCAGTTATTGCCAACTTTTTCGGAATCCTTTGAATCCACAGCCCTAAGTTCTGCCACACACAAACCATCTGTTTGGTACCACTATGTGGATGATACCTTCGTCATCTGGACTCACAGTGAGTCAGCACGTAATTGATTTCTTCAACATCTGAACAACATTAACCCACGTATCCAGTTTACTATGGAAAAAGAGATAGATGGACAGTTACCTTTTCTTGATGTTATGGTCAAAAGAAAAGCAGATGGCACCCTTGGACACACGGTATAGCGCAAGCCCACACATATGCACTGATATTTAAACAAGAACTCCAATCACCATCCCAGATAGAAGTACGCTATGATAAAGACCCTTACAGACCGTGCTACCCGGATTTGTGAGCCAGATTCACTAAAACAAGGACTGCGTCATCTTGAACAGGCCCTGGTGACCAATGACTACACGGCACAAGAAGTCCGCAGAGCTATACGACCACGAAAATTGCAAAAGAACAGCCTAACAAAAGAATAACTACCCGAAAGCAAAGGTACTGCCAACCTGCCTTACTTCAAAACCTTTACAGACAGGATAGAATGCTTACTCAAGCTCCATAAGGTCAAAACCATCTCCAAGCCCACAAGACAAATCAGTTCATTATTAGCCTCCACTAAAAACCCCAGGGACCCACTTACTTTGGCCGGCGTGTACAAAATCCCTTGCTCTTGCGGTTCAGTTTATATAGACACTACACAATGTAGTGTCATCACCCGGTTCACTGAACACAAGAGATGTTGCCGTCTAGGCCACCACGAGAAGTCCGCGGTTGCTGAACATGCACTTTGGGCAGAAGGGGAACACATAATCCAATACCAGGAAGCATCAGTCCTTTCATCTAAGCCACACTATCATGCCAGACTACAGCGGGAAGCCATAGAGATTTACAAACACCCCTACAATTTTAACAGGAAGGAGGAAGCTCTAAAACTAAACAAGAACTGACATCCAATCCTTTAGCGGATCAAACACTATAATAATCACAGAATACATGCAAACCAATCAAGTTTCGACTACAATGGAGCAACTAGTCACCGCCTACCACCACCACCTTCCACGCAGTGCCAGCCGAGCCAACCATGAGACAGCAGACTAGGTATAAATATGGCCGCATCTCCAGCTAGTGAGTCAGTTGTGACTGAAACTTCATCCAGAAGACTCAGACCACGGCACCACTGATGATGTTCACCACAGACGTGAATGAAACGTCTGGATCTTCCAACTCCAGCAGACCACGGCTCCTGAGTCCGGAAAATTCTTCTATGTTCAATGAACATTGTCTTAATCAGTATGAAATGAAAGGATGGTTCAGATACTGCCTCTATGATAGAGTTTTGCTTCAGTTAGTCAAGGAATGGCTAAACAATACAAGATAAATCTTTTTACTTTGGGGGGTGAGGGAAGGGGAATCACAGTGAAGTTATTTTGACATTTATAAGCAAAACTGACATGTTTATTGTTCTAACTTCACCTTCAATACCACAACTTATTGAGACATGTTTCAGCCTAGATTCACTGCCGCACTTTCTCCTCTTGAGTTGCATATGGTGTCTTGGCTGGACTTACTATACCGTGAGATACTTTACATATGGGACATCACAGTTTAATAAATTTTTTTTTATTTTATGATTAAAATGCTATATTCCTATGTGTAAGGAATATTGCCATATGTTTAGGATATTTTCATATATGTCTTGCATTTTCTGGGAATAGCCCTGAAGTCCTCTTCATTCTGACTGACTTTTGCATAATTGGTAATCCAATAAGAGAAAGGCAAAATGTTACTATACTAAAGATGTAGATCTTATTAAAGAAAGCAATTTGTGCCAAATAAATTTTTTGTGGAGTTAATTATTTCTGAGATAATCCTTATTATTGTTTTAAATGTTCAAATTCTTACACTTTTCTCAAACAGCAAGTCATTATTCATTTCCTTTTATGTCGTGCAAAGAGAATGGAATTAAGAAGAGTTTATATTAGAGTAGAGAAAGTCATGTGAGTACAACACATTAGTATACAGACTAAAATTGAGTCATACCTTTTAAAACTTGTAACTTCACTCATGTCCTTTTACAAAATCAGGAACGATTTCGAGACTGTTGCAGTCACATCCTCAGCTGATTAGCAACTCATTACAGTTGGTTGTTGTCTGGATCTCTTGTAATTGGCTCCCTCTCTCGGAAGATTCTTTACATAAGTTCAGTAGACCACTCACTGATGGCACATCAAAATTTAGAATATGTGAAATGTTTTTAATAATAAATTTTTTTTCCCGTGTTGTAAGTTCAAGTTTTGTTGACAATGGTTTTAGTAGTTTGATCTCCTCTCCGATGTGGTGGTTATCATTCCAGAAATGAAAAGCAACTGCTGATTTTTCTGTTTGTTTATATTTTATGTTCCTACGGTGTTCTGTTAATCTAGTTTTTAAATTTCTCTTTGTCAAACCAGTATAAAATTTGTCACAGAGAGGAGATTAAACTACTAAAACCATTGTCAACAAAACTAGAACTTACAATATGTGAAAAAATTTTATATTATTAAAAACATGCCACATATTCTAAATTTTGATGTGCCATCAGTGAGTGGTCTACTGAACTTATGTAAAGAATCTTCCGAGAGAGGGAACCAATTACAAGAGATCCAGAAAACAACCAACTGTGATGAGTTGCTAATCAGCTGATGATGAGACCGCAACAGTCTCGAAAACGTTCCTGATTTTGTAAAAGGATGTGAGTGAAGTTACAAGTTTTAAAAGGTATGACTCAATTTTAGTCTTTATACATGAAATTAGCTTCACTGTTAACAATGCTTTTATTTATAACTATTTAAACAACACGTTAAGTTTGTTAAGTAGCGAAGTTAGAATGTGATAGTAGCTAGTGCATTCCCACTAATGTTAAAAGCTGTTGGTCAAAATCACATAGGTTCCACATACTGAAATTTATGTTATGTTATGATAGTGCATCAATTGATAGATACCTTGAATATAAACATATATAGCTTGTACCATTTGGAGATAACAACATAATATTCTCTGCAAATTCCTTTTTAGGCTTTTAATAAGGAAATCTCAGAGAAACAAGCCCAGCTGATAACATTAACACAAGCATCAGACATTGCCCAGGGCTTGGCAATGGAAGGTGCTACTGCTGTGAAAGTAAGAGTGAATGAGATGAAAGCAAAAGTCACCAAGTTTGCTGAAGATGTTCGACAAAGACTGAATGCCACTTCAGATACAATATTAGCAAGGTTAGTGATAAATATGCCTGGTGTACATTTTCCATTTGTAGCATTTATTCTGCATAACACTATTTTAGTACGAGGGCTGTTCAATAAAGAATGATGACAATCTTTTTTTGACAATGTACCTTTACTCATCCTCAAAATTTTGATGGTCTTTCTCAAAATAGTCTCCCCTGAGTGCAGTGCACTTGTCCCAGCATTTCTGCCAGTCTTCACACCATTTTTGAGAGATCCTTCAAAATCGCCTCTGCAGACTTCGCCACTGCTTCTGATGATGGATAATGCCTCCCACGAAGGCATTTCTTCAAGTCAGGGAATAGAAAAAAGTCACATGAGGCTAAATCCGGACTATAGGGAGGGTAAGGGATTCACTTCACGTTGATTTTTGCAAGATATTCAGTAACAACATTGGCAATATGCGGCTGCGCATCATCGTGGTGCAGCATCCAGCCTGCTTCATGGAAATGTGGTCTTTTGCACCTGATATGGACTTGCAATGTTTTCAGGACATCCCTGTAGTATTGTCCAGTTACTGATGCATGTGCAGGTACAACATGCTGATAAACCATTCCATGAATATCAAAGAATGAGATGACCATAACTTTCCCAGCAGAAGCAACCACTTTTGCTTTTTTGGGGGTTGGTGATGAAGGAGATTTCCACACTGAGCTTTGCTGTTTGCTCTCAGGATCAAAATGATGTAGTCAAGTTTCATCAGCAGTGATTATGTTTGAAAGAAACTCCGGATCTTCCTCTAATGTCAACTTTAACTGCATGTTACCTCCATTGCAGTGGTAGGCGATACTGAACATGTCTAAAGTTGCTTGGTTCTCACAGGTGGGAACCAGGAGTACCAACAATGAAACTACTATGGCATGTTTGTTTCATATTAAGCTAACAGAATATAATAAGATTGGATTTTAGTGCGAAAAATTATGACGGTAAACAAATTATGATCATTCTTTATTGAACAGCCCTCGTAGTATTTATTTTATATTCTGTAAAATAGAAACCCTTTAGGTTAACAAAACTGAAGGAAGAAGAGCATGTAATAATGTTTAATAAAAACTGTATACTATATTTAAGTAACATGAAATTAAAATTGTATGAGGACAAATCAAAATGTCTTTGCCCCTATTTTTTTCGGCCAAGTTATGAATGTAAAACAAACCAACATATATATTCAAAATAGTGGACTTTTCATGGACTGGTCTTTATAGAGTTTCCAGCTGCTGCCAGCAGCATCTTGGCTCTGTATCACAGTATTTATAATCCTTGTGAATTGTAGACTTTGTAATTTGTAAAAATCTGTTTCACAATGGAAGCTTTTAAGGTTAAACTTAACAAACAAGTTCAAATATTTACAAATGAAATTTTGTAGAATTTTCAAATGCTTGTTTTACAATCTCACACATTTATAAAGTGCATTTGTAAACAGGCTGTGTATCTACAAATAGCTTATAGTTTGTAAAGGAAGCTATATGTAATAATATTTTGGTAAAAACAAAATATAAAAAGATATGTATGTACTTATGTATGTATGAGGGTCGTTCAAGTCATAACGAGACATTTATTTTTTTCATGGGTTTTCATGGGTGCCTAGGCTGGAGGTTTTGTATGCAGTAGACTGTGGCACCGTTATTCAAGATCGCAGAAAACAGGGTAAACATCCACATGGTACAGCATGTTTTGATGAAGCTTCTAGTGAACGAGGGCATAAAAATGAAGGGTGAAAAGGTGAAGCCATGTTTCTTCACATGTGATGATGCGGTTCAGAATATCATGGCCTTCCCTTTCATAGTGGTTCTTCAGTTCTTTGCAGACTACAACCCTTCTGTATCTGTCAAAAGCACACAGCTGCTTTAGGACCCAGTGTGCACTCACTTTTTGGAGCAACAAATGATCATGATTATTAAATTATAGATGAGTCGTATTTTTTACACATCTGCTTCACTTTCGTACCTATTTTGAGGACATGTTTCGCAAATCATCGCTTGCATCTACGGCTCTTGTGCGATGATTTGCGAAACATGTCCTCAAAATAGGTACGAAAGTGAAGCAGATGTGTAAAAAATACGACTCATCTATAATTTAATAATTTTTCGCTTCACTGTGGTGTTCCAATACAGTTAAATCTCGATATAAATGATCATGAATTATTGTTAATTTTAAGATGAGTCGTATTTATTACACATCACGTATTTATTAAATCTTTAAGGAAAAAGGATGTAATCTTCTCAAGGGCTGATAAAGGGAACAAAATAGTAATCTTAGATACAGCTACATACAAGGAAGGAATGTTAGAGTTACTACAACAAAAAGAATTCCAGGAAATAGATTCTAATCCACTCAGCCGATGCATAAAAGATGTACAAAAAACCATCATTAATAGTAAAATTTTAACAACTGCAGAACAAAAAACTATCAAACCGGACAACCCTACCCTTGCAAGACTATATGGTTTGCCTAAAATGCACAAACCCAACATACCCATTAGACCCATTGTAAATAATATAAAACTCCTACTTACCTTCTGGCAAAATGGCTGTCCAAAAAATTTCAGTCCTTTCCACAATTCCATACTCTGAGCATAAAAAACTCTTTAGACCTGGTAGAAAAAATTCAAAATCTTAAACTAAAACCTCATGACACTTTAGTATCCTTTGATGTCCTCTCCCTCTTCCCTAGCATTCCATTAGACAAACTTTTGATTCAACTGAAAAAATGGCTAAATTCTATAAACCTAGATGCCAATGTAATAGAAGAATATTTCGCAATGACTGAAATATGTATACATCAAAATTATTTTGTCTTCGATGGAAAATATTATAAACAAATTTCAGGACTAGCTATGGGAAGCCCGCTATCACCATTTTTGGCCAATCTATACATGAGCTTTTTCAAAACACATATAACTAAAGCCTTCCCTCATATGTTTAAAACGGTACAGATACGTAGACGACATCTTTGCAATAGTGCCCTACAAACAAATAGATGATGCTTTGAAACTACTCAACCTGCAAGAACCCAGCATACAATTCACAGTGGAAACTGAAGAGGACTGTACTCTACCTTTTTTAGACCTTAAAATCAAAAGAAGCAATGAAAAACTAGAATTTGGTATCCATAGAAAAGCAACACACACAGATAATTACATCAAAGCAAATAGTTTCAACCCAATTCCACACAAACATGCAACCATCAACAGTCTCACACACAGATTAGTAAATCTACCTCTCAGCCAGCAAGAATGTCAAAACGAATACCATCAAATCTTAAAAACTGCAATTAAAACTGGATATGGAAAAAACCTTGTAGATAAAAAACTAAAATCATTCAAACTTCAAAAGAGATTAAAACAGATCGCAGCTCTCACACCAATAAAACAAGAAATTAGACTTGCTAAATTTGCTTACCACCCCTGGGCCACAAAAAAGTTCCAAAAAATATTCAAGAAATACAATATAACATTGGCACCAAAAAACAATTACAACATTAAAAACCTACTTCACAGTAATAATACTGATAAGATAAAACCAGAGGAAAAGTCAGGCATTTACAAGATTAAGTGTAAAGACTGTGAAAAAATTTACATAGGGAGGACAAAAAGAAACATAGGCACTAGAAAGAAAGAACACTTCAGGCACTTAAGATACAAAATATTGATAAGTCCGCAATAGCAGCTCATTTCTGGTCTGAAAATCATGAAATTGAAGATAGCACAGAATTACTAAAATACGTACAAAAACAAAGTGAACTCGTCATATGGGAGAGGATATACATAGAAAAACATAAAAACCAACTAATGAACTTTGAAATCTCGCCAGAAGAGAATCCCACATTTAAGTTCATCACTAAATCAACAGATGGCAGCAGCAACCCTGGAATTACCCACACCGCTGGATCAAGCTTTAGTCGCATAAGAGCCAAAGATGCAAACAATGATTTGCGAAACATGTCTTCAAAATAGGTACAAAAGTGAAGCAGATGTGTAATAAATACGACTCATCTTAAAATTAATAATTTTTCGCTTCACTGTGGTGTTCCAATACAGTTAAATCTCGATATATGAATTATTGTGTTCACGACAGATTACACACCCTTGCAATTGAATGACAGGTTATGTGAGGATTGTCCAGGATCAGCTGCTTCATGTGCAAAATGTTCTCAGGAATGATTACCATAGGATGTTATCCACCATGACCAGGATCGTCAGAGATTGAGTTACAGTCATTGTTGAAACGCTTACACCATTCAAATGTCTTACTGCGACTGAGTGTCTCATCACCATTCTAAGCCTGAAGTCTTAATTTCAGCAGGTTTTATGCCCCCATTCACTAAAAGCTTCATCACAATACGCTGTTCCATGTGGATGTTCACGCTGTTGTCCGCCATCTTGAATAACAGCCTATCCAGAAGCATGGGAAATGAGTGCCATCTACCAGTAAAAGGATACAGGTGCCACTGTCTACTGAATACAAAACCTCCAGCTTAGGCATCCATTTAAACCTGAAAAAAATAAATGTCCCGGATTGACTTGAACGATCCTTGTATGCATGTATGAACTTTTTAGATAGACAAGAGCTCAACATTAGAGGTAAAGTGGTTTTACAGACATAAATTACTCTGCACTAAAGCACAGTTCAAAAACATATGACCCATTTAGTCACAGATATTACAAACTATTATGCTACTGTGTGCAAAGTACTCGAATAAACCCCTATGGAAAATGATCCTATTATATTTCTTCAATGTCAGGACCATTTAAAACAAAATGGTAGAATTTTTGTACTTTGAGATGGATAGGTACGATGAATTATGGATCTGTCTACATATATCTAAAATGAATGCTGTACGTTCAAAACACAGATTATTAAATAAAGGTTTATTTCAGTTTCAGCATAAACTTAGACATATACATATAAAATAATATATATACACACTTACGTAATTTCAATAATAATTTACTGTGATTGAGATTTAGCTTCACACTGTACTTGCATTAATTACATTCATCATTAGGATCACAAGATTCAATGATCTTGAACAGTTTTGAATAAATACTGATGTATACTTGATAGCTTTTATGGTTTTCACATAAAATGTACAGGATGTGAGGCCTTTTTATGACTTTATGTCAAGGGGGTAACTGTATGACTTTGTAGCCATGAAACCTACTCTACAGTATGTTTTCCATCACTCAAAGCCTTAATGCGAGTTTCAGATATTTCTCTTCCACTATCTTTATATCATGTTTTTTGGACTCTATATTTTTTAAATAAATATTCATTATCTATATCAGAATACAAATATCTTTCTTGTTGATGCTTTTTCCCATTTTTCTATTGCAAATGGCATTATGCCTGATTGCTTGAAATATATTGCCAAAGAAAACAATACTGCGGCAGTAATATCTTAGTTACTACTACTTCTATAGTTCTAAGTAAAAGAGTAGATTGTAGTTGAATTCTCTGATGTTACTTCCAGAGTAAATTACCCATGTAACCTTCCTCTGTAGTACAGAGTTCTTTAATATACCTATGTTACTTCTGAAGTAATTGTAGTGTATTGTATTGTATTCTTTATTCACCATTTGAAAAACATTTTTACATGTTCATGGCTTCGTCAAGTTGATAAATATACAATTTACTAAAATGATAAATATACAATTTACTAAAATACATTTAAAATTAAGATTCCTGACAACTAATGTTTACAACACCTAATCTTATTTACATGATTTGGTTAGAGATTGAAAATATAAGATAATAGATAATCAAACTAATAACTGTACATTACATGTCTAGGAATTCAGTCACTGAATAAAATGAGTTATGTAATAGGAATGACCCAAGCTGTTTTTTAAATACTTTATTATCTTTGATAATTTTTATCTTTGATGGTAATTTGTTGTATAGTTTTATACAGCTTTTAGTCTTATGTAACCTTTTATATTTATATTTGTATCTTGAACTGACGTGTCCTATAACATATGTATTATGTTCCAAAGGATGAAATAAATACAATAAATAAATACCATTGTGGAGTGCACTATTCTTTGCTAAATTAGTTCTATATTGCTGAATGTGTAAGTTTTCCCTATGTCTTGTTTGATGATCATGTAACCGACTGTTTTTGATTAATTTAAGTTTTTTTGTTGTTGAACATAGTAAATTACTTGTAGCATGTATATACAGGCTACAGGCATAATCTTTAATTTTTTAAATAACTCTGTGCAAGATTATTAATTTTTAGATGAGTCGTATTTATTACACATCTGCTTCACTTTCGTACCTATTTTGAGGACATGTTTCGCAAATCATCGTTTGCATCTACTGCTCTTATGCGACTAAAGCTTGATCCAGCGGTGTGGGTAATTCTGGGGTTGCTGCTGCCATCTGTTGATTTAGTGATGAACTTAAATGTGGGATTCTCTTCTGGCGGGATTTCAAAGTTCATAAGCTGGTTTTTATGTTTTTCTATGTATATCCTCTCCCATGTGACGAGTTCACTATGTTTTTGTACGTATTTTAGTAATTCTGTGCTATCTTCAATTTCATGATTTTCAGACCAGAAATGAGCTGCTATTCGGACTTATCAATATTTTTGTATCTTAAGTGCCTGAAGTGTTCTTTCTTTCTAGTGCCTATGTTTCTTTTTGTCCTCCCTATGTAAATTTTTTCACAGTGGTGTTCCAATACAGTTAAATCTCTGCAAGATGTTCTACTTGTCTTGCCCATCATTATTCTTATTGCTCGCTTCTGCATTTTGAAAACCTCTTCCCATTTGGTTGCAACGGCTATGGACTTGTGCAAAATATACAGTTCTTAGAACCTGTTGGCTTGTGCTGTTTTTTAGTGCATTTATGATGTAACATCCCATGCTAATGTAAATTTATATTGAGAAATTAATCCTTAAAGAATTAATCCTTTTAAATACATTACTCCGGTATATGAGTGATTTTTAATTAATTAGAGCCAACTGAAAAATTCAATGCCATGGCCAAGATTTGAACCACGGATCTACTGGTTTCTGTCCAGTTGCTCTACCCCTTGAGCTACCATGGTCAACGTGCCTTCCTGACACTAAATTATCCAATTGACTCATATTTCCCGGTAGACCACTTAGGGTTCTCATATTTGAGACAACCACTTGTGGCGACTTACTATTGTAAGTACTTAATTACCAGGATTTTTAACGTAGATTATTTTTAATGTAAATTTATATTGAGAAATTAATCCTTAAAGAATTAATCCTTTTAAATACATTACTCCGGTATATGAGTGATTTTTAATTACTTAGAGCCAACTGAAAAATTCAATGCCATGAAACCAGTAGATCCGTGGTTCAAATCCTGGCCATGGCATTGAATTTTTCAGTTGGCTCTAATTAATCCCATGCTAAGTTTTTTGGTTAGTTTGTTTATATGTGCTTCCCATTTTAGATCTTCACTTATCAGTATTCCCAGAAACTGCGATTCCCCTTGATACTTTATCATCTCTCCCTCTAGTTTTATTGGTGGCTTTGTTGTGTCACTTCTATTTTGGTTCATATGAAAACTCATACCCACTGTTTTATCTGTATTTACTAAAAGTCTGTTGGATTTAAACCAAGATTCTAGTTTTGTTGTGTTATTGTCTATTTCTTCTTGAAGTTCCGTGTCACATTTTGCTTTTACCAGTACGTTTGTATCATCTGCAAATAATACTACCTCTGCATTTTGGACATTTAGTGGCATATCATTTATGTATAGTAAAAAGAGAAGTGGGCCTAGAATTGATCCCTGAGGTACCCCATGCTCCACTTTTTAAATGTTGACTTACATTTCACTATTTTACACTGTTGTTTATTTACTCGGCTAATTTCTACTATCTGAGTTCTATGAGATATATATGATTCAAACCATGTATATGCTATCCCCCTTATTCCATATATACTTAATTTTTCGAGCAATATTTTGTGGTTTATTATGTCATATGCTTTTGTGAGGTCCATAAATAGACCTACTACCTTATGTTTCTTCTCTAATACCTCTATTATTTGCACTAATACAGAGTAAACAGCTGTTTCTGTTGATCTTTTGTGTCTAAACCCATGTTGGGAGTATGTTAAAATGTTTTTCTCTATGAAGCTAATGATTCTATTGTACATGAGTTTTTCTAAAAATGTTTGAAAAAACTGATAACATTGATACTGGTCTGTAATTTTGAATATCATGTGTCAGTCCTTTTTTGTACAGTGGCTTAACTCTAGCTACCGTAAGTTTTTCTGGAAATACCCCTGTCTCAAAGGATGCATTATACACATGCAATAAAGGTTCTGATATTTCTTCTATGCACTCTTTCACTATGTAATCAGGTATATCATCTGCCCCTGATGAAAACTTATTTTTTAGTCCCTTTGTTACTCTTTTTATCTCTTCTATACTTATTGGCCCAATAAAAAATGAATTCATGCATATCTGTATTTTGCTACTGTAACTGTGTTGACCATTTATTAACCCATATTTGTTATTCAAGATTTTGTGTGCTATTTCCGTGAAATGTCTATTGAATAGTTCTGCCACCTGTACTGGGTCTTTTATTTTATTCACTCCTACATGGTGCACGTTACCATATGTTTGTGTAAAGGTTTGTCTTAATTAACATAAAGTAAATAGAGAAGTAAGCTTTTGTAAGAATGCTTTGTTATGTACTTATCTGCCCATGATGAAATGTGTCTCTTCTGGGCATTTCATGTGCTCAGTTCATGTTTTCTGAGTTATTAATGCATGCTGTGCTTGCATTTCTTGCAGACATGAATTCCAAGGGAAGTTGTGCGACTTTGAGAACTGGATGACACAACTGGGCACTGGTGTAGAAAACGTAAATGAAGTCAGCCTAGATAAGGTCGATGTTGCCTTACAATCAGTTCATGCTTTGCTTCAAGAACATTCCGAGAAACAACAAACTTTTAACACTATATATGATGAAGTGAAGAAGATTCTTAGTCATAGTTCACCAGAAGAGGCAGAATCCCTCAACTAAAACTATTCTGTGCTTGTTTCCCAGTATCAGGTAATATATTACTATTTTGTCTTTAGAAAATATACACGTTATACAAACATCCCTTCACTTATAGTGGTACCCAACTGTACAATAAGTTACCTCTTTAAAACAGATTGACAACCAAAAGATTTTTAAATTGAAACTACATAATTTTTTAAGTGAAGCATGTTTTTATTCTATTCAAGAGTATTTGGGAAGTTAAGTTACGAGGGTGGGTCAAAAAGTAATGCCTCCTATTTTTTTTCTCTTTTAATTGCCAAGAAAATTGAATCCAATTTACATAGCTTGAAAACTACAACATTGACGATTAATTTGTCACTATTCAATATAATCTCTGTCCTTTTCCACAGTTTTGGTCCACCTTTTAACTAGGGCATGTATTCCAGTGTGGTAAAACACACGGTCTTGCTTCCTAAGCCATTGATGCACGGACATTTTCACAGCCTCCTCATCTTCAAAATGAATCCCACGATGAGCTTCCTTTAGTGGCCCGCACAGATGGAAGTCTGATGGTGCCAGGCCAGGGATGTATGGGGGGTGAGGTAAGACTTGCCTTCCCAATTTCTCAATTTCTGCAGTGGTGCAACGGCTGGTGTCACGCAAAAGAAGAACATCCGCCATAGTTTTTGTTGGGCGAACTCGGCGAAGACGTGCTTTCAGCTTTTTGAGAGTTCTGACGTATTGGACAGCATTTATTGTGCATCCCTGCTCCTAAAAATCAATCATAAGCACACCTTCTGCATCCCAAAACACTGTCGCCATAACTTTCCCTGCCAACCGCTGCGTTTTGAATTTTTTTTTTCTTTGGTGACGTGTGATGCCATTCCATTGACTGCCTCTTTGATTCAGGTTAAAAAAAATGAACCCTTGTTTCGTCTCCAGTAACAATTTTTTCCAGACACTCCTCTCCCTCCAAATTGAAATGTTGCAAGTGCTCGGAGGCTACTGTTTTCCTTGTTTCTTTGTTTTGGGCACTTAACATTCTTGGTACCCAACATGAACAAACTTTTGAGTAACCCAGTTGTTTGAATAATCGTCAACACACTGCCTTTACTGAGGGATGTAATGTGACACAATTCACCTGTTGTTACCCGATGATCACCACGAATGATGTCATCGACTCGCTGAATGTTGCATGGAGTCACTGCAGTCACCGGCCTGCCGCTTCACTTTTCATCTGCCAGTGCTGACATACACCACTGCATCACCATACACATATTTTAGCCTTTCGTGAATGCATTTCACCTTCCGCAGTCAAAAATTCAATCACAGAATGCTGTCTAATACGAATGACGATGTCAGCCATTTTGCAACAGGATGCAGCTGCCACCTGTTGACTTAGGAAGTTACTACTGCAGGGGATTGGAGAAAAGGTTTGAGGAATTGCGCCAAATTCAAAGTTTTCACATAACTTACTTATTTAAGGAAAAAAAGAATAGGAGGTATTACTTTTTGACCCACCCTTGTATATTATTATATTTGGCATTTACTCTTACACACGTTTTTTTTTTTTTTTGTAATTTCTGTATTTAAATTTTGTTAATATTTTTGTTTTGACGTGTTCACAATCTTGTATGGAGATTTAAAGGATGAATAAATAGAATTGAATTGAATAGAATTAAAAGTCCCATTTGCAGAAATTCCAAAATGCTCTTTATTTCCAAGAAACACACTATTGGTACACCCTTGGCAGCAAGATGACGTAACATAAACCAACACAATCTCTTGTCACTTCTGCTCCTGTAAATAAACAGAAGAGTTCACTTTCAAAACAGCTGCATGCAAACGATTCTCAAGTTCCAATTCGACTCTGTCTACTGGCGATCCGTGGCTTCTTTTATAGCTGTGCTCGCTGTTCGAGAAATTAACGGTATTTTCTGTAACAAACAAGACGGCACTATAACCTTCCAGTTATCTATTTTTATCTGTTTCGGCAAGCACTTTATCTCCCCACTGCACTATCTGTCTGTGTACAGCTCGCAACAATGCTCGAGACAGTATACTTATGCAGTAATGTCACACAATTTTGATAATTCTTTTGTCTTATAAAATTCCTGTTCTTCCCAACATAAATAGGCTGTAAGGCAACTAATTTTAGCTCCTAAAAGAGTAAAACTTATTAGCAAAACCTGAATGCTGGAAACAAACATTAAAGGTCATAAAACACAAAGGTGTGTAGACGTACCGCAATAGTCAGTGACAGTCAGCTGGTCGCTTGCACCTCTGCGACGCTAAGCGAAAAGTTGAAGAAGGGGAGTCACCCTCAATGATTTTCGATGGTACCTCTGGTCTAAGTGTTAATTGAGAATGCTATAACACAGATAATAGCTGTTACCTGTAAGAAAAATGTTATATGTATATGTTATGTGTTATATGTTTTATTCCAAGTAATATACATATGTGGTGAAGATTTAGCAGTCTGGAAAAACAGAAGACACAGCAGAGTGAAAGTTAGATTCTGGTTATAATGATCCAATATACAAGGAATATATACAGGGTGTATATAAGTGAATATCGGGGTTTTAACTCTTTATAATATTTATTGCATTAAACTTACAGTTATAAATGATATGTCAAATAAAAATGCAACTCAAACAGTTTTACCAAGAACCTTTTAAATTCCTTTCTTGGAAGTGTCGAAAACAGTGTTGTTATAATAAATTAAATTTAAAGGGAGTCGATTAATGACACTAAACAACACTTACTTTTAAATTTTTCCGGAACATGTTTCAGAGATGGATAGAGTCAACATGAAAAATTTAATGCCATGGCCGGGATTTGAACCACGGATCTCCTGGTTTCCGTTCAGTTGAACAAGTGGACGGAAAACAGGAGATCCATGGTTCAAATCCCGGCCATGGCATTGAATTTTTCATGTTGACTCTATCCATCAAAAACCTTAGCCTATAAATGGCTAGTGTAGAGAAATGATTAATTTCCATCAATTAACTAAAATGTTTCAGAGACTTTGCCTCTATCCTCAACCGGCCATCGACTGGTTCTCATTGGTGTAGTTGACGATATTTTGTCATAGGTCTCCTCTGGTGGCAGTTCAAGAACTTGCCATGGTTATCTCGGGTGCCCGCATGTCATACGGGGTACCCGGTGTGCACCTGCGGCGCCTAGTGGGATCATAGTCTCCCAGAGACCTGACGGGGGCGCTTTCATGTAGTGCTAATCTTGCGTAGAAATTTTGAGCCCGGCGCCTGAATATGGAAGAGATGAAGAGCTTCATAAGGTAGTCTTACCGGAAAGTAATGGCCAACAGAGTAGATGGACCTGAGTCCTCTATGCTGTGCCGTTTGAACGTATTGTATCCAACTGTCTGCGCTATACCCCAGACCTCGCAGGCATACAGCATTACAGGAATTACTAGTGATCGGAAAAGATCTAGCTTTAAGTGAACTTGCATCCCAGAACTCAGCATAGGGTACAAGGAAACAATAGCTCCTTGCACCCGAGCTGAGAGCCCGGTAATATGTTCACGAAAAGTTAGGCCTCTAAACAGCCTCACTCCCAGGTAGGTGATTGAGTTTCCCCATTCAGTTCTTTGGCCTCTGTAGGTGAATGTGGGGCAGTCGGCGGGTATGTGGTGTTTTGTGAAGCAAATCGCATGGCTCTTGTCTGGATTAATAGACATTCGCCTGCATTTTCAGTACTCTTGGACAAGGCGGAGGTATCTTTGTACAGGGTTGAAGGCACTTAGCAGGTGTTTATCTGTGCGGAACAGAAGCACGTCATCAGCAAACTGGGCCATTTTGACGTCTAGCTGACTAGGGAAATCTGCCATATAGACGTTGAATAGCGTTAGTGATGCACAGTGCCTTCAGGAACTCCGCCTCTTGCTGGCCTAAGTGTAGATGCTCTCCCCGCCACTGTGACCTTAAATGTACAGTGTTTTAAAAAGCCGTGTAGTATGGCGGTAAGTTGTGTCAGTAGTTCCAGTTGGATGAGTTTGTACAAGTCCGCATGCCAAGTCGTAGAGAAGGCCTTCTCAACATCCAAAGATACTGCAGTAGCACAAGCACCGTCCCGGAATCCCAGGGTGGCATCCTTCACCACTCGCAACAGCTGTTGGACTGTGAAATGCCCTGGACGAATTCCAAACTGATGTGGGGGAATGGCTTGAATGTCTCCTAAGAGAGGAGACAAGCGGTTTAGGACTAGGCTCTCAAGAATCTTTGAGAAGGCTGGAAGGAGACTGATGGAACGGTATTTGGATGGCTGCACCGGGTCCTTTCCCAGGTTTCACTCTCGTGGCAAGTACTCCAGGACGAGACACATATTGAACACTCTAGTAAGAGCACGGCATTGAAGGGAAGGTTGCAGAGCATGAGGGAAGTTATCCCATCAGGATAAAGTTATCCCTTTTTATTTTGAGACGCTGGATTACGCCTTGGAGTTCGCTAGGGCGGATAATGGGTAATCTGGCTTCGTCCTATGGAGGACGTCGAAAGTATCATGGTATCTCCCTGCGGACTCGCTCAGAAAAGATATCGTTCTAGGGGTCATCTCTTGGACACAAGGTAGTCGGAGAAGACGTTTGCTTGGTCTTGCGTATCATAGACCAGGCCACGTGTGCCTTAGAGTGGTGTTTGGTATTTGCCTCGATGGTTTCTGTGGGTTTTTGCTATCGTCCACACGTCTCCACTGTCGATGTTCAGTCTGGTCATGGTATTCTCACACGCTTGCACTCCGTGCTCACGTAGTCAGGCCCTCACCTGACGTCGCAACTGCATTAGCAGCGCTCGATTGTGTGGCGTGCGGTGACGCTGGTGCTCTCCTTGCCGCCCAGGAGCAGCGGATTAGTAGGATAAGGTCCAAGGGTAGGGCATTGGGGTGTAAGGGTGCCTGTGTGTGGACTGTAAGGTTATGGGCAGTCTGTGTCACAATGATGGAGAAGAAATTGACAGCTGCATGAAGGGAAGGAATGTTGGTGATTTTTGAGTTAGGAGGAATGGAAATGCGGAGGCAATTCCGCACGCATACCCAATCAACCTCTCGCAGATGATGCGAGGTGTCATAACTGGCAACCCTAGTGTTGATTTCAGTCAACACTGGATTATGATCGAAGTGAAGCGCATTAATGGATGTAAGTGTGAGGTTATATGGAACATGTTTAGTGATTGCGAAGTCGATGACTGAAGGCTGTCCTCCACCTCGCGGGTAATGAGTGGATTGCCATGAACCATGCACTTGTAGCTGAGGGTCTGCGTCTACTAGGCGAATTATTTCATTGCCTCTTGCATCAGCCCGTCGACCGCAATGCCAGCACTGATGCTTAACATTGAAGTCGCCAACCATGATGACACTAGGGTGAAGTGTCAGGACGAAAAGATAGTCATTTGTACGAACTGCCTTCCAGGAGGGTGGTACCCAGAGACCACCAAAACCTCCAAACTGCCAAGATCGAAGCATACCGCTGTGGCCTCTAGGGTTTGCAGTGGGGGAAGCTGGAAGGGTCTATGGACCACATTCTGCTTCACGAACACCGCCGTGCCGCCATCTGGACGACCCTGGCGGACCGTTCTGACAGATGTAGCTTGGGAGATGGAATCTTAGGTTTGGACAAAGATGCGTCTCACCGACTAGAATGACATCAAGGGTATAATTGCGGCCAATATGTAACAGTGCACCCCCCTGACCAACAAGGCTTGAAGCGTTACAAAACGCGAAATGAAACGAGCTGCGAGACCTACTCCGATCCGCCATTCTGGGACAAGATGGAGGTAAGAAGAGCAATGCCCCCCATAACAACCAAAACCTTGGCAGCCTGGTCGGTGGTGAACTTTGCAAGGAACTCACAGATTTGCTGGCCGTGAGCTAGCAGCACTTGCCTCAGCCACCTCAGAGTCACCGGTGAGTCCATGCTAGGAGTAGGGGATGGGTTGGATGCAGGTTTAGGAGAGGAGCGAATGGGTGCAGGCCTGCCACCCGCAGCTTCGTCCCTTTGAGTTCTCGGCGGTTTGGGATTGTTCCCAGATTCCGAAGCTCGTGGTTTCGATGCTGGCGCTTGAACGGGTTTCTGTGCCTTCTTCCCAGGATTGGTAGCTGGGTTGGGGTTGGTGACTGAAACTTTGGGTGGTGTGTGGAATTTCTTGGTGTTACGAGACATTCCCCTGCGAATCGTTGGTTGTTTAGCAACTTGTGCAAAGATGAGCCTATTTGTCCCTGCCTGGTATTGCTGTGGTGCCGGTGTTGCACTTGCCGCAGTCACTGCTGCCCTGGTGATATGTTCCTGCTGTGCTGGAGCGGGACGTGGAGTCTGCTTCTTGTTGGCAGCTATCACTGCCTTTCTGACTTGAACCCCCCCATAGGAAGCCACGTGCTCAGCTTTGCATTTCACACAAGTGGGTACATCGGTGGCTGTTCGCTGACAAGCCTCCTTTGGGTGGGCAGCCCTACACCTTAGGCATCGCAGGTTCCTATTGTAGAAATGGCTTGAGTGGATAAAACCAAGAAACGGTAGCATTGTTGGGAACCCCCAGAGCTTCTGAGGGCCTCCAATTTTACTCAAAGGTAGCAGATAGTAGTTGCCCTCCGGGTTGTTTACATGCTCTATCACCACCGGGAAAAGCGGAATGGGTACCTTTCCTGCCTGGCCTTGTGGGGCAGGTTTGTTAAGTTGCCTCACCAGACAAGGTGTTATGCATTGGCGTCTGAGGTCGTCAGAGACATCATCCACCGGCAGCCCCCCAATGACACATGGATTATCCCTGGCCTTGTCAAGCCCAAAAGCGAAATGTGGGATCTTTCTTTTACCCAGTGCTGGGAGAAGCTTGTAGTCCTCGGCTGTCTTTGCTTTAAAGACAAAGTGGCTCTTCTGTCTTGTCAGGGATGGCTGGGACAGGGTCGGCATAGCTTCTTTCAAGAAACCCATCGATCCCTTGAAGTTGTGCACTATGACAAGCGGAACATGCCGCCTAACTGGGACATGCCCGCTGTCAGGGGATTCCTCCGTCGACAGTTGGATTCCGCCTTCCTTTTCCGCAGTTGACCATTTCAGTGAATTCAACCTTGTCGACCTCTGCAGAAACGTCTAACGAGCTGTATTCATCTTCCTCCACCTTGAGGATGAACGTGAAGGAGCCGCAGTCCCTTCAGAGTCGAAATTTGTGTCACAATCGTCGCAGCTACAATCTGAGTGCTCAGACTTAGATAATTCACCTGAGTGTGGAATATCCCGCAAAGGGCCCTCGTCGGTGGAAGTGTTGGCTAGTACCAAACGTTTGGTCTTGCCATGACCACCCTGTGGGCGTTTTTGGCGAGACCTGAAAATCTTCTCTGCAGGATTGGAACTCTCTGCAGAGGGATGACTGACACCAGTGCTGGTGCCGGATATTGGGGCCTACTTGCAGGAACAGGTTGGGAAGGGGCTTGGGTAGGTGACTTAGAGGGCATCATGTCCTGCACCAGAGGTGTTCAGGCTTACCTACCTACAGTAGCGGTTTGCTAAGAGTAATTAGCAGAGGTCCAGACACTGAAATGCGCCTAAGTCTGCTTATGTAAGCGTTGGCTGTGGCAATGCAAATAGCACAGATTATAAAGGAAAGAATATAAGAATGCTGAAATACATAAATAAACAGATATTTCAGTCAACTACTTAAAGTACTCAAAATGGCTGCCACTAACTTTATTACATTTTTTGCATTACCTAATGTATGATGCCACCTCTCAAAAGAAGTTCATACTGGCATGCAAAGGAACTCCATGGGTGTGCTTATTAGGATGTAAGCTGCTGTTTAGTTTAAAAGCTTTCCCAATCTTGGTATCTAACTTGGTGTGGATTGGGCGACGCCTTTTGGAGTAACTCTGTTGTCAAGAATCGGCAAGCCTCTCTTGCATTCCTCCTGACTTCCCCTTAGAAACATCGCAGTGTACAGTGAATAATGGGCTACAAGGTCAATGTTATTTACTTCTGCCTGACGATAGCCACTTAAATGAATACTGTAAAGAATGAAACAGATTAACACTGTCGATTGTAGCTGTATCAGGCAGCAGCTAAATGCAGTACTATTAGTACACAACTCCTGATGAACATCACGTCCCATACTTGTCTCGGAGTTGCGGCATACCCGCATATCAGATTTCAATTGGTTGGTGTTTACTTTTGATTTGGGTTCTAATTGGAGCTATGAGATCTCTTATCCTCAGGTGAATGGTTGTAGGAAATGGATTTGTTGTTTGTTGGCTGCTCAGTTGTCTCAATAATACACTGGTTCGTTGCAAAAATGATTTAATTTAATTCTCACTAAGTTCGTTGATTCAGATTGATTTGTAGCGGCGACCACCTGTTACTAAACTTCCTAACAGAATTCTCTTACTTCTTTATACGGCGAATACTTTGCTATTATAAACTTCTTCTGCTGCTTCTCTTACGCTGGTTGCGTTATTCTTGACTTCCCTACATTTCGGACTTAGAAATCTTTACTACTTTTTCTTCACGCGCACTAACACATCTTTCCCCTCGTAGTATGACTGTTGAAGTGAGTTTTCGTCTACTCTGCGATTCAGTTCGTACCTTATTCTGATCCCCACTCTAACTCTTATCACATGACCAAAATAACTCACCCTTCTCCCCATTTCTCAAATCTTACATTCTTATTGGTTTCTCATTTTATTTCGATTTTTCTTTATTGGTTAGCAAAACTCATCGAACTCATTGACGTTACATCCCACCGTGAGTTGGGTCACGCCTACCCTGGGCTCTTTGTAACGGTGTACATCGTTATCACCTCAGCAAAGTAAATCCTTTTAGGTCTTATGCTTGACAGCATCTTGAAAACCTTATTGTTCCTACACATTCCTGGCTATAGTTCTCAGACATTGAACCTTTCCTTAAACAAGGAGGCTAACGGTCACCTCTTCCTGTCTCTCCGACTTGTGTTCAGATTTTACAGAAATATTTTCTCTCCCTTACATGGATTCTAGCATGTTAGTTGTCTTAAATTATATTCTTCCCATCTTATTCTTAATTAAACCGCTATTTTAATCATTACTCTAATTTCATTCTAATTTCATATTAATATAACAATATTTTATATTAGTTTAGCAAAGCATTTTTATTAATTTATCTTCTTTTTTAATTCTCGTGATTTCGATTAATTCGCCACCTCCTAATCGCTGTCTGATACTGCGGTTACATAATGCCCGTTTGACAAAAATGAAATACCCATTATTTAAATTTTGTCAAACCCCCGTCATGACATTTCCTCCTTATATATCTTATAATTTCTCATTCCCTACTTGAAACATTTTCCGGTGGTCACCGTTCCCTCATCTTTATCAACATGGTACATTACATACATAGAAAAATACACTGTTATACATGGTTAATACTCTAGAAACAAAATCACATTCATGTTATTCCCAATATTTACAATTCACTAGCTCAAATGAGCTATGTGTACTTGACTGAATTACTTTTGTCTCACTTGAGATCAACCTGATTATATTCTATCACACTCCTTAAATACTAGTACATTACTACTTACAATGTTACGTTTACATTCAATAATTCATATATATTTACATTTCCTTATTGGGACGTTTCTTTTTTGCATTTTTCACTGCAAGAACATACGTCCGCACGCTATTCATGTTTGTGTTATGAAGCACAAATACGGTTACCTCTCTTGTCTACCTGGAATGGGGTGTGTCGTTTACCTGCCTGTTGGTAAACATTTGCAGTCTATTGTCCTGTCTTTCCGCACTTAACACTTCACTCAATTTTCCTCCACAATGTCACGGCGAAAGTCTGTGACCTTTACAATAACAATGACTATAGGTATTTACCTTTTGACACATTAATACACCTGGAGTTTGAGATATTTACATTTCACAAACTACTTTAAAGTTACCTAAAACATTTTATTTAGCTGTAGTTATTAATAATATAATTTCGTTTGTGCACAGGAATTTTGGAACTTGCAACTCCCACGCAGTATTTGAATTTCAAACGAAAACGTTACCCGTACTAATTATATAACTTTTACTTGGTATTCTTTACATCTTCGTATATATAATTTCAATCACATTCACACAGGTGATTCTTGGGTCTGCTCTGTACTGTTTACAGCGTTTTTTTGACGATATGGCCTTATTAGGGAGATGTTATATCTGCCTATCGGTTTACCATTTCTTAGGTGTATTAGAGCATACGCTCTGTCACCAAATATTTTCTCAATCCGGTATGGGCCTTTCCATAGCATATATAGCTTTTTAGTCTTCTTTCCTAACAAATCTGACTTGTCGAACGATTTCACTAGAACTAAGTCGCCGACCTTTGGTTCCCAATTCTTCTTATACCGCAGTTTCTTTGCGTTTCTTTTCTCTACTTTTTCCATTATTCTTTTAACAGCATTCTGGATCCGTTCTCGATCTGTCTCGGTCGTCACTTGTATACTTTCCGGAACACCCTCTATTAGTGGTTCCGGTGTTAAATTCCTATGCAATTGGATAGGAGCATATCCTGTGGTTAGATTGACTGAATTATTGAATATAAACTCAATATAGTTGATGTGGTCTGGCCAGGTAGTCTGTTTCAATGAACAAAGGACTCGGAGATGAACACCTAGGTCTTTCAGTACGCGCTCGCTTGGATTAGAGCATGGATGGTACGACGTTGTATTATAGATGCGAATTCCGGCATCCTGAATGGTGTGCACGAATCGTCTTCCATGGTGTATGGACGCGTTATCTACTAATAGTGCTTTCATCTTCCCGTATTTGACTATATAGTCTTTCACTATTTTATTCGCACATGCTGCACTTGTTAATTTCTTGAGAGGGTATATTTTCACAAATTTCGACATCACGTCATTAAGTACAAATAAATATGTTAATCCTCCTCTTCCTACAGGGAGTGGACCATATGCATCCGCTGCAACTAATTCTAATGGTTCCTTCCTGGTGATGGATACAGGGGGTCGATCTATTTTATAATTTAATGATTTTGCCCTCTGGCAGATGTCACATGTAGATATAAAGGTTTTAACTTTCTTGCCTAATCTAAATATGTATAAATGGTTGCTTATGGAAATCATTGTCTTCTCAACGCCAGCATGTATAAGAGCTGTGTGGTAAGCAGAAATCACTAACTCTTCCATCGCTGCGGGTATATATGCTTTCCAAGCAGGTTTGGAAACACCCTGTAACTTATACAATACGTTATTTAGCACTCCATATTTCTGTGAATTTGCTTGATCTATGGGCAATGCCTTTTCCATAATTCGTTTTAATTTCCAATCCTGGCGTTGTAATTCCGACAATCTTCTCATCTCCTTTGTTAATTTTATACTGAAGGTTACATCCATCTTTAACACTGGTAATTCTGTACCATTACTACTGATATTTTCTGGAAGATTCCCCTGTGGCTTTATACGTGAAAGCATGTCACTAAAGATGTTAAGACTTCCCTGTATATGTTTAATCTCTGGGTTGTAAGCCATGATGTCGTGGATATACCTCGCAATTTTTGTACTGGTCAATTTGCAATTTCGTATAAATGATAGGCTGATATGATCGGTGAATATCACAATCCTTTTATTATATATATATATATATATATATATATATATTGTCTAAATTTACAAATGGCATAATAAATAGCCGTAATTTCCTGTTCTGTTATGCAAGCAATTTTTTCTGTTTTCGTTAACCCTCGGGAGGCTGTGGCTATGACCTTTAATTCTCCAGTCGGTGTCTCTTGGGCTAAAATAGTTCCTAACGCCACCATGGAGCATCCGTGTATATGAGATAAGGTAAATTTGGATCAGGCCATGTCAATAATACGGATTCTCTGAAGAGTTCTTGTAATCTTTTAAAAGCATTTTCTTCTACCATAGTCCATCGCCATTTTCGATTTTTTTTTTAGTAGTGCTCGCAACGGTGCGGCTTCCTTTGCATAGTTTATCAGGAACGTTGATTGGTACCCAAGTACACCCAGATAACGTTTTACTTGTTTTGGTGTCTTAGGTCGTGGTATTTTCAAAATGGCTTCCACTCTTTCTGGATCAGGAGCTATATTTTCGCCTGTTATGATATATCCTAAATATTTAACTGATTCCTGGAAAAATTTACATTTTGCCCAATTCAGTGTTAATCCAGCATTTGCTAGCCTTCCGAGCACTAAATCCAAATATGTAAGGTGATCTTCCACTGTTCTACTGCATATCAATAAATCATCTACATACTGACACATATGTTTCCCTTTGCGTGTTGAGTATTTTCTGCATCGCCCGTAGGAATGCGCTTCCAGAATTAATTAGTCCAAAGCAATTTCTTGTAAACTGGTACTGATATCCTCCGTGCAAAAATGAGGTATATTGCCTTAACTCAGGTTTCAACTTAATTTGCAAAAATGAGTTGGTCACATCTAGTGAAGTAAAATACCTTTGTGCCCCAATACCGGCCAAAATTTGCTCTATTGTTGGGGTTCGAAAATTATCCGGAACAATGTATTGGTTTATATGACGTCCATCTATCGTCAGTCGTACTGTTCCATTTGCTTTTCTGACTATACATAGGGGACTTATAAATTTTGATGTAGATATCTCCAGAATTCCATCTTCCAACATTTCCTGTATTTTAAGGTTCACTGCCTCCTGTAAATCCAATGGAATAGGTCTGCACTTATATTTGAATGGGGGAACATCATGTATCTCGAATTCATACTCAAAATCTTTATAGGTCCCAGTGTGTTCCGAAAATACATTTCTATGTTTACATAAAATGTTATAAAAAATCTCTTTTTGGTGGTCGTTGAGAAGGTTTGAGTTTGCTACTGTTTCTCTTATTTTGTAGCTCATGTTTATGTTATGTTCAGCTACCTGGAAATCATCTGTTTGGGTAATCACTTCTCTCCCACTTGCTTCTTCTTGCCCAAGTCCGTATGACGTCATCTCTAAAAGCCCTTCTTCTCCGGCTATATACTCATCCTTATCATAGTTTCTCATCTCTTTTGCTTCTAATGGTTTCATCTTAACTAGCTCCATCCCTCCTATTCGTATAAATTCTACAAAAAAATGTTTCTCCATCTATTTCTTTTTCTTCATCTGTCAATCTTATCTCATTTTCTGCTTCCCTTGAGCTAAACGGAACTTTAACTATGACGTCTTTAATTTTGATTTCCAAGGCTTCCATTTGATAATTCAACTTAGCTTGAAGCGCATACAACACGTCATTACCCATAATAATGTCTACAGATAGCCTATTAATAACAAAACATACAAATTCTATTGTATCCTCCCCAATGGTGACTTTCAAAAGCATTTGTGTATTAATCTTTTGTTTGGCGCGACCTACCGCCAGAGTACAATATGCACTTTTCACGGGCAATGTTTGCAATTTCATTCCATTGTTTTTTAAGTGATAAAAGAATGCTTGACTTATAGCTGAAACTGAGGATCCTGAATCTATGGTAATGTGCCATTTTTCTTTGTTTATTATTGCAGCAATACGTGGAGCATCTCTCACTTCTTGCAATTCTGTTAAGTGATTGTTTATTTGAGTACCGTTTACTATTTCTGTTTCTGTTTTATTCTGTACCACCCTACTCAGAGCTGTGTCCCTGTTCAAATTAAGAACTAGCATGTTCATCCTGGTCCGATGCGGGACGTCTTCTATCGCACCCTGGAGTCGTTTCCCGTCTGCTGTGTCGTATCTGGCCTTTCATCTACCTCGGGCGCCGCGTCCCTCGGTGTGGGTGGAGGAGAACGCACCCATTCTCTTGAGAGAAGTTGATTCCTCTGTCTTACTTCAGGTCTGTCTGTATTGTTCTCTCTACCAGCGTCACGTGGTTGATACTGTCTATTAGCTTCTGGTAGTCGGAACGTCGGTCTTGCATTCCCTCTTCGAAGAAATGGGGGGTGACCCCTATTTCCACTCCTAGTTACATGTACATATCTTATAGGGAAATTATATGAATTTGAATTTGGTGGTCCCTGTCTCCCTCTATTGTTAGGAAATTCCCTCGGGACGTGGGCATCGTATCTTTGACGAGTAGCCATATGGTTTGTGTTAAAATTTCGGGGATTGTGTGCCCTTTCCCCGTCATGATTATTATTATTCCACGGTCTGTGTGGATTTCTCACTGGCATTCGATTCTCATGTCTATTTTGTGAATTTTGCGTCCCAACGCTTTGTAAAGCTGCCTCTCTCAATGTCTGAGGTCTTGCTACCACCATGTGATTTCTAATGTTCTCAGGAAGATGGGGCGTGAGAAGAGAAATCAGTTCGGCTTCCTGTAATGGAGGTTGTAGATATTTACTCATTTGCGAATATCTCAGGAAATAATCAGTAATAGACTCTCCATTATTACCTTGGTATCGGCCATTTGTTATCTGATTCCTTACTTGGTATTGGACATTGGCGTTCCAATACTTTTCTAGGAAAGCTGTTTTGAACAACTCGTAGCTGCATCCTTCTCCCACAGTTACTCGTAGCCAATTAAGTTCGGCAGATTGTAACGCCCTTTGAACTATTATCATCTTATATTGCTCGGGTACACCTCTGATGGCAAAATACTTTTCTAAGTCGGCCAAAAATTGTACTGCGTTGTCATTGCGACAATTAAATTTCGGGAGGGGCAATTCGCTTAGAAAATTCATGTGCACTGGTGGATACATATTTACGTTTTGCATATTTACTTCGCTATTATTGCTGTTTTGAGGAGAGACAGAAGGGGCGCTAACCTGTTCGTTCTGCCTCTCTCCATTGTGTGTATGTATAGAACAATTGGAACTCTCAGGTACCTGCCCTTGCTGTCCCAGCTGTAAGCCAGTTACAGTATCTCTGATTTGAGATATCTCGCTTACTGTTTCCCTCAACATTTGTGTATTTTCTGATTGAATATTTGTTACACGTGCTACCTTTTCTTTTAACTTCTCCATGTCAGCTGCTATACTATCGTTTATAGTGTCAAACCGGTCATTTATCTCTTGTACAAAAGTTACCTGTGTCGTGGTCAGTTCATCTAATCTTATTCTCTCCTTATTAATTTCCTCCCCTATTCTATTTTCTACTCCTGCAACGAGAGATTTGGTAGCTTCTAGGTCACTTCTTATAGTACCTACTTCTCGCTGCAGGGCCTCTTTTACAGTCTGGATTTCCCCTGTTATTCCTTGAATTTTGACAGTGATTCTAGCTTCTGTTTCTTTCCCTTGGCTTGTAATTTCACTTAATTTTTTGTCCATAGCTTTGCTCTGATCTAGTAATTTAGCCTCTAGTGATTGGTTCTGTTCTACTAATTTAGCCTCTAGTGACTGACTCTGAATAGTCATTTGCGCCATGAGTTTCTGGAACATCTCTTGTAGATTTTCCATTACCCCAGGATTGTCACTTCTCCTATTTACATTTAAGCTACTTACACCATTTACACCCTCATCTATTGATCCTATAACACTGCTTTCCATTATCTCTTCATTAACAACTTCTAACTCTTTCTCTGTCTCCATAACTGTTTGTTCCCCAGAATTATCCATTTTAAATTTATTCTGTACGATCTTCTTATTTCTCAAAAGCATTGAACTTCCCCTTTAAATTTTCTAATTTCCCTTCCAAAATACTTATTACTAAGACATTACATAGATATTGATCTCAATGAATATTACATTTACAAGAAATATAAATTGAGTATGTGTAACTCACAGTTCTGTTGTACGGCTGTGGTGTTTATGTGATGTCTTTACCAATTTTTGTCGTGCTGCTCGTCGTCTAGTAGGCTCAGTTGATGTCGAAAGAACTTGAACTTCTCTCTTGGTTGGGGGAAAATTTTACTTGTTAGTTGTTTTTGCCGTCTTCTTCGTAGTCTCTGCTGTCATCGTAGTTGTCGTCGTCGGTCTTCTCACTTCTCCTCGTAGTCGTCCTTCGTCGTCGTTCTTCTCACTTCTCCTCGTCGTTGTCGTCGTTACATTTCACCCATTTCCTACAATTCGAAGCCCCAACGTGTCGGCGCCATTATGCGGCATACCCGCATATCAGATTTCAATTGGTTGGTGTTTACTTTTGATTTGGGTTCTAATTGGAGCTATGAGATCTCTTATCCTCAGGTGAATGGTTGTAGGAAATGGATTTGTTGTTTGTTGGCTGCTCAGTTGTCTCAATAATACACTGGTGCGTTGCAAAAATGATTTAATTTAATTCTCACTAAGTTCGTTGATTCAGATTGATTTGTAGCGGCGACCACCTGTTACTAAACTTCCTAACAGAATTCTGTTACTTCTTTATACGGCGAATACTTTGCTATTATAAACTTCTTCTGCTGCTTCTCTTACGCTGGTTGCGTTATTCTTGACTTCCCTACATTTCGGACTTAGAAATCTTTACTACTTCTTCTTCACGCGCACTAACACATCTTTCCCCTCGTAGTATGACTGTTGAAGTGAGTTTTCGTCTACTCTGCGATTCAGTTCGTACCTTATTCTGATCCCCACTCTAACTCTTATCACATGACCAAAATAACTCACCCTTCTCCCCATTTCTCAAATCTTACATTCTTATTGGTTTCTCATTTTATTTTGATTTTTCTTTATTGGTTAGCAAAACTCATCGAACTCATTGACGTTACATCCCACCGTGAGTTGGGTCACGCCTACCCTGGGCTCTTTGTAACGGTATACATCGTTATCACCTCAGCAAAGTAAATCCTTTTAGGTCTTATGCTTGACCGCATCTTGAAAACCTTATTGTTCCTACACATTCCTGGCTATAGTTCTCAGACATTGAACCTTTCCTTAAACAAGGAGGCTAACGGTCACCTCTTCCTGTCTCTCCGACGTGTGTTCAGATTTTACAGAAATATTTTCTCTCCCTTACATGGATTCTAGCATGTTAGTTGTCTTAAATTATATTCTTCCCATCTTATTCTTAATTAAACCGCTATTTTAATCATTACTCTAATTTCATTCTAATTTCATATTAATATAACAATATTTTATATTAGTTTAGCAAAGCATTTTTATTAATTTATCTTCTTTTTTAATTCTCGTGATTTCGATTAATTCGCCACCTCCTAATCGCTGTCTGATACTGCGGTTACAGAGTCTACGTTCATCTAATTTTAGTAGCCATTTCAAGGCTACAACATATAAACAGATACTTTCTGAAATTAACTTATAAAAGTATGATAACATTTTATACATCTCCAACCTTATGACATGCTTTAACACACTATATACAGGAAAAGTTCCAGTCTGACCAACAGATTTAGTGGTCACTCCATGTTAAAGTAGATAAATGTAAAACAGGAATGAACATAAGGCATGGCTGACATATTGCTGACAGCCAGTGAGGTGAGAGCGATGATGTATGGTTCAACATGTGTACAGATTAGCTGTGCCAAAACCTAGTCAATTTCTTTACTCGCTTAAAAATACTAATTATAGGATTATTTTCCAATATCATAGAGCTATTTCTAAGGGTGACTCTAAACCCCATGTTTGTAGCACATCTGGTTTCTGAGATAGGGGAAGTTAAGATGCCTGACTAGATAGGAAAGAATCAGTAACTGTCTGAAGAAAAACAGATAGGTCCTGATGCATTCTGTAACTTGCAATCAGTAAAGTAGTAATCTTTTAAAAGTGCAGACTTGCTTTTCAAAGTTAGTAAATATGTCACTTAGGAAGCTTAGTATTACAAGCATCTCTAGTAGTGATTGCGAGATAGCGCTTAAGATTTTACTTGTACATAGGCGCGCTAAAAATATCTCATGATGTATTCACTTTCCAAACAGTTGTCAATTAAAGAAGTTTATGAATGTTAAAATTTTGCTCAGTTAATAACACAAGCTTGTCGCGTGAGTGCTCATTCTGTTACATTGTTAAACAAGGCAACCAATTCACTAAATTAAGAGAAGTTCCCATGTGTCTTCTGGAAAACACAGAGCAATGAAAAAGCGTGCTACCAACTTAGACTACTTTCAAAAGTGTGTTTAACATAACAAATTTATGATTAATATGACAACAGTGAATATGCAACTGTCAAAAGACTGGCCAATTTAAGGAGGGAAGAAATAGAGTGTACAGGCTCTGCATCTGCTATGTATAGCATTTTGAAATCTGTTGGGTTCAAATATAGAAGGACCAATAAGTTGCAAATTTATGCTTGAAAGGAGCGATACTGTTGCAAGACCATAATTTCTGTTCAAAATGTTAGAAGTACAGGTGATTCCAGGCCCATATTTGATATGCATGAAACCTAGATTAATCAACATCACTGCAGGAAGAATTATGTATAAATATTCGTGTTTTCTGGCTTTTCTACTGTTATTTATATAGAATTTAAGGATATGTTTGTATTGTAACTGTAATACATTGAAGTGATATTGCAATTCAGTTTATATGCTAGCCGGTTTCGGTGAGACAAAGACAAACTCTCTCCCATCTTTGCATCTGCTCGCTCTGGAACTGGCAACGCCAAGAGAGCACAATCGTATCGGCTAAGCCATGTTTATTCTTGTTTTGCAAGACACATGCATTGTTACGACTTCCCGTGAAGTATATAAAAATGTTTTCCAAAGTAAATGTAAATAGAGTATAAATATTTAATTTAATTTTGTTTTTTCTCCTTCATTACTTAACCAATCATGGTGTTGCGAGTTGTTCGTGTTCCCCTAGTCCAGAAAGTCAGGATGAGGGAGCCAAAGCATTCACCTGAGAGAGGAACCAGCAGGTTGAGGGACTAGTCCAACATCTAGGATGAAAGTGAGAGAAGCGGAAGATAATTAGCAAACAGAATACATAAAAACAGAAGCCAATAACAGTAAAGCAGCAAATACCACATAAAATATAATTATTTGTCACAACCTTCGCTTATCTTTTCAGAAAATTGATGAAATTTTCACAAAATTCAAGAGATTTTCACCTGTCTTTCTTGCATCTTCAATCACTGTTTTCACTGTCATCGTTACTGCCTGAAACAGTCATTTTAATTTCAAGCCCCAAAATATTGTAATTATTTTAATATTTGTTATTTTAAATTTTCCTTAAAAATACATCAAAAGAGATCATAAATAGTTGTACGTGATAGTAAAGTGAGTAAGATTAAGTGTGAAAAACTAAGACAGATGATAAAGTGAGTTATGAGTGGAAAAGAATCAATAATGTTAATTTGCTTCAACAATGTTATTAGAAGTTTAAAATTATCTGAAATAATATTTGAGTACTGGATTTTTAAATTAAGTTTTAAAAGACAGATTATAAAAATAACCAAATATGATATGATTGTTAGGAATGCCGTGGCCAATAAGAAAATGTTTAAATGCCTTGGTGATGGTAAAAATCATTAAACATCGTTTAGTAAGAAGAAAGCATTGCTCAGTGTCAAGAGGCAACAGAGAACAAACGTGAGTACGATGCAAGTTTTTACAATATGAATGGATTGTAAAATATATTTCATACAATTGTGTAATCCAAGGACGTGGATACACTTATTTGTCAACCTACGTTATGCCGTGAATTGTGACTTTTAACGCAGTGTTAAAAGATTGGATTCTTTTAGTGTAAAAGAAGTTAAATTATTTCTCAATTAATAAGAAAATTAGATCCTTGACATCTCTGCCTGAGACCACACCTGAGGTAAATTATCTCCAAGCATCAACTTCAGCAGCTATGGGGAACACCAGGAGAAATTGTTACATCATAGAACATAGGATCTGAAAGTCTTCTCAACCTGGGGCTTAAACGTCATCCCAGTCTACAAAGAGGAAGATTCATCCCATAGCCATTGATATTGCATTAATGCTACCAGATGTCATTGTTTTTGTATTTATTACCAAACTTCGAAAATGAAACAAACTTAAGGATAGACTTGATTGTCAGGATTTCAAAATTCATTATGCATTTTCTATTTTTTTAAATAAATATTTTCTCCCAAACCATTAAATCAATTGTACCATCTAGTTGCATACTGGGAGTTGACTAAGGATGATACTGTGGCTATATCAGGAAAAGGTGGTGTCCATTAAAGACAACTGAAACTGCTCAATGATTCATTTAAAAAATTAAGATACAACTTTTAAGTACCGGGAAATCAGAAAGAGACTGACTTCATTGTTGACTCCAGAGTATTAGTGAGACATGCACGCACATAAGTTCTGGATTTATTTCACGGTTAAATGACCAAAAATGATCTGTCACAGCTGATTTATCAATCTGTTTATACCTTATATTTTGAAAATGTTCTTTCGTTCTGGTTTCTAAATTATTTTTCATCATTTCATTGTAAACCTAGTTGCAATCTGAACAATTAAATTGATAAATGCTAGATTTTTATTATTGGAAATTTCATCTTTTTTTTTTTTTTTTTTTTTTTTTAAATAGAGAACTGTAGCAAATTTTTTATATTTATTTTGAGGAATAATAATGTTTATTAGCTCAGGGATGGTAAGTAAATTTTTTGAATTATCAGCTTTAATTAATTAATTAATTTTTTTGTATGCCATAATATATTTTTAGCAATTTAACCATGAAATAAATCTAGACGTTAAATTATTAAAGCTATTAAATGTTCTGATAGATTTAATGGTTTGGGAGAAAATATTTAAAAAAAATTGAAATCTCGTAATGAATTTTGAAATCCTGTCAATCAATCCATCTTTAAGTTTGTTTTACTTTTAGAGTTTGGTAATAATTACAAAAATAAGACACCTAGTGGCAGTAACATTGACAACGAAAATAAAACAATGAGAGAAACATAAAAGATTGTGAAACTAGTCTTGAATTATGAGGAAATGTCATCAATTTTCTTAAAAGGTAAGCGAAGTATATACAAATAATTATATTTTATGTAGCAAACAGATAATTTCTGAAAACATTTATTTCCATTAACAAAAATTAGATAGTGGAATAGGCATTTCTAAAACTAGATAGAGACAACCTGAAAAATTCAATGCCATGGCCAGGATCTGAACCACGGATCTCCTGGTTTCCATCCAGTCGCTCTTAGCCAATGAGCTACCATGCCCAACGTGCCCTCCTGACACTAAATTCTCCTAAAGTCAACTGGAAAATCAACTAAAGTCAACTGGATAATTTAGTGTCAGGCGGCACGTTGGGCATGGTAGCTCATTGGCTAAGAGCAACTGGACGGAAGCCAGGTGATCTGTGGTTCAAATCCCGGCCATGGCATTGAATTTTTCAGGTTGCCTCCAACCAAAACCTTAGCCCATAGATGGCTAGTATGAAGAAATGATTAATATCCATCAGTTAACTTAAATTTCTAAGAACTGTTTGTACAAAAGCAGAAGGTCATGTTTATGTACATATCAAAGGCTTCTGTCTTTATCTTTCCCTTTTCTTTTTCTGCTTATGAAAACATCCATACACTTTATATAGAGAAAGAAAACTGCTATTTACAATTTACTAAACATAAAAATCTACCAATTATAATAAATGAAAATTCAGAGTTTGATCCAGAACTTATGGAAATTAACTTCCACTTCTTTATTACTGTTATATTAGCAATGTTCAAGCATCAGATACTTTTGTAGACAAAGCGATTATTAAATCCTTTTGCAGTTTATGTATACACAAACATAAAAGAGGAATATCAAGAGGAAAAAGAAGAAACACAAATATAATGGAAGATTAAATTGTTGAAACATGTCCAGGAATCATTAGAATAAGGCATTTGAGAAAACATCTCTATAATCAAGAATGAATAAAAAGGTTGTCAATTTTGAAATCCTGCCATTGAACGACTTCCATTTAAGTAAAAGTAATGAGTGTAGCACATGCCAAGCAAGATTAAACCAGTGGCAAGGCGTCACTTTCAAAGTGAGTGAAACTCAAACTAATAATTTTCATTAAAATAAGAAAGAATAATGACTTAAAGAACTAAGGTTGCTCTTCAGTACTCGATTGTACAGTCACATACGGGCCCTTTTTATATTGCAAGATCGCCCGCCTCAGTAGCATAAATGGTAGCACGTCTGCCTCACGTTCAAGAGGTCCCAAGTTCAAATCTTGATCAGGATAGTTACCTGGATAAGCCTTTTCCGGGGGTTTCCCTTATCCTAAAAGACGAATGTTGGGTAACTTTAAGCTCCATGGATCCTGGGCCCATTTATTTGAGCATCATTTCACCCATTCCATTCATCATCTGATATGACTTAAAAAAAAAAAAAAAAAACTAGTCACATTACAAGCATACACATTCCTGCTTCCCTTCTCCATTGACGTTCCAATTTTTCCTAGAATTGGCTCACATTGCATGAACTGTTAAACTAAAATAGAGAAAGTATGCCATTCACATACTTTTACTAATAACTTAAAAGTTCAAAAGAATCTCCTATTTATCACCACTAAATACCAATCTACTTAAAATACTATTGCTGATGCTATTGAAACATACTAACAGTTTATCGAGATTTAACTGTACTGGAACACCACAGTGAAGCGAAATAATTATTAATTTTTAGATGAGTCATATTTATTACACATCTGCTTCACTTTCGTACCTATTTCATATGGGAGAGAATATACATAGAAAAGCATAAAAACCAACTAATGAACTTTGAAATCCCGCCAGAAGAGAATCCCACATTTAAGTTCATCACTAAATCAACAGATGGCAGCAGCAACTCCAGAATTACCCACACCCACCACACCACTGGATCAAGCTTTAGTCGCATAAGAGCAGAAGATGCAAACGATGATTTGCGAAACATGTCCTCAAAATAGGTACGAAAGTGAAGCAGATGTGTAATAAATACGACTCATCTAAAAATAAATAAATACTAACAGTTATTAATTTTTAGATAAGTCGTATTTATTATACCACTTTATTACGCTTCACTGTGGTGTTCCAATACAGTTAAATCTCCATATACTAACAGTTGTATTTAAAAGTTTCACATAAAACAAAAAAGCTTTTCTTCATGCACTACAGACTCTTCATCTGGCAAAATCAGTCAGTACTTCCTGTCGAACAGTCACGATTGCATCCGAAAACCTATGAAGCATGGTACTGAAGATTATGAATGCATAAATACAGAAATATTCAGTATTGAATGAGCTTTCAGAACTGGTCACTCAAACCTAAGCAGCTCTCAAATTGTCCACAGCACTGCAGATGTTTATACATATATTTTGTAAATTTATACACAGCAAATAAAATATTACCTGGCATGAATTTTGTTTCTCTTCTTTTTATCCTGAAATTCTTGGGGAAACTGTGCTTCCAGTGCTTTGCTACTGGATTAAACCTTCCATAGGAAAGCCAGTTGACCGACCAATGATAATGGGGAAAGATGTTCTCATAAATCAGTCTTGAATAGACATAAATGGGGAGGAAACCATTTAACTCAGCGATAATTTCATTACAACACAAATCCAAAATCCACTTCTGGGTAACTATTTTATTACATTAAATATACTTAATACAGTTGAGAACATATAAACACAAAGGCTGATATACTTACTACAGTTGTGAACATAGAAATCAGTCACTGAGTGGTAAACTTAAAAAAAAAAAAAAAAAAAAAAAAAACTGTATTTACCGTGAAGGAAATTATAACTGTTTTATCACAGATATAGCACAGAAATTATTATCTACATTTTCACTGTATCTTCTGTAGAACATTACAGAAGATTCTGCTCAATACACATAACACCAGTGAACAAAAAGGAGACTGCAGAGTATTATTTTTTAATCAAGAACTGTAAGGGAATGCTTAAAGGGTTGTATCCAGGAGTTTCTAGTAGGCTCTTGAAGTTTGCAAGGTCTTGATCAAGAGGTTTCTGAAAAAAAGAAAAAAGAAACAGTTAATTTAATGTGAATTATTTCAAGAACAAGGGAGGAGAGGTATTGGGAGGAAGAATAATAAAAGAATACAAAGGCTGGTTCACATTATCAAGAACAGAAGGAAAAAACCGGAAGAACAAACAAACAAAACAGTATATTGGATAATTTCCTTTTATGGAAGTGTTAAAAACATTGTTGTTGCAATAAATTAAATTTAAGGGCGAATCAATTATTAACACTAAACAACACTTACTTTTAGATTTTAATTCACAATACCCGGGAAACAACAACGGGAATTATTAAATTTTAGATGAGTCGTATTTTTTACACATCTGCTTCACTTTCGTACCTATTTTGAGGACATGTTTCGCAAATCATCATTTGCATCTACGGCTCTTGTGCGACTGAAGCTAGATCCAGCGGTGTGGGTAATTCTGGGGTTGTTGCTGCCATCTGTTGATTTAGTGATGAACTTAAATGTGGGATTCTCTAATGGGAATGTATACTGATTACCCGAGACTGGATGTTTAGGTATTATAAATAGCTAAAATAGGTTGGAAAGAAAGGCATTATAAATATTAAAACAGGTATTAGGTCAAGCCATGGCTGAGCCACCCCTTGGCTCTCACAAAGGTGGCCTGGATTCAATCCTAGCGACAGCTAAGTGAGCTTTGTGGTGGACAACATGGCACTGGGACAGGTTTTCTCTGGGTCCTCTGGTTTTCCCTGTCAGCATTCCACCAACTGCTCCATCATTATCTTTCCTATCATTTATCTCACCCTCATATATATCATCCACTTCCTTCACCTTCACATTAGACATTGGGCTGATAACCTTCCTGGTTCTCTATCAGATCCAAAGCTTCGGTTCCTCAGGCCCGACCTTAAAACAAGAATCCCCGAACACCACGATAGAGGTACGACTAGGGAAAAATCTGCAGTTCCACACCATTTTTGGACAGAAAATCACATTGGCCACAACATTAAACTGTTAAAATCTTTAAGTACACCCATTGAATTGGATACTTGGGAAAAATATTCATAAACAAAAACCGTGATAAAGTTATAAATTTTGAAATCCCGGCATTAAAGGAAGTATTAAAACTTAGTGCCCCTAACACCAGATGGCAGAGTGATCGGAGCTCCGTAGTAGTGGAAGAAGAGGAAGGTTCATTTAGTCACCAAACAACTGAGGATGAGATCGAATGATCTTGAAAACGTTTCAATTATACAAGTAAGTGAAGTTTGAGTGTAAACATAGTGACTCATAAATCAAACTCAAATATGAAGAATACTTCACTGTTAATAATGCTTCTGATTTTAATATTTATAATATTTACAACTAGGGAAGTTAAAGAAGAACAAAAACAGGTATTAAAGACAATTAGAATAACCAATTTTTTAATAGATTACACTATTCAATAAGTTGATTGTCATATTTTAAGAACTTCAATGTTATAAAAAAAATGCTAGTGTTGTAATTGACACAAAAAGGAAATATTTTTTAAGAAGAACTGTTTATTGCAATGCTTTATTCACTGCACATGACAACCAAATGCTTTTTCAAGTTCTCTGGGGTCCTGTTGAGTCTGTTGGATAACACATTTTTCATATGAGAAAATAACCTCTCAACATCCATAGAGATTACAGGAGCAAACCTAAAACATAGCATCACTGTAGGATCCATTTCAACTGCAACAGAATTGTCACCCTGCAGACTTTAAAATGTCTGCAAGTTTATCCAGGTCACAATTTTTTCAATAACACTTTATTTACACTTTTTGCTAACTAACTGACCCTGTTTTCCTGGAACACTGTCCAGTCTGCACTGCATAATTCACAATTTCCACTGATTTTGTAAAAAAAAATTTCCTCATTTTTTAAGTTGGTAGACTACTAGTGGCAGGAACCCAAACTCGGCCAAAATGACAGTTAAGCCATTTTTCACTACCGAAGAATTGAGAAGTTTCCTGGCTGCTACAAAAGAAGATGCTTCGTCCTCCAGTGTTCACCACCTCAGTTATACTCTGGACAATTAAAGTGCAGTTAAGTACTGCTGAGATCCATGTCTCATTATGCTAGGTTTGGGTGGCGGTGAGTGGGAGGTGGCCAGAGGTGTAAATATATATATTGTGACTTGTGACGGATGCCTCTGGTCCCTTACTCATCTGTCATTGGTCGTGCTTTCCGATAATTGGGTGACAATATATATTTTTTTTTGTTATTTTACGTCCTCCAACGCTAAGTCATATCGGACGGTGTACATCTGGTGCAATGGATTTAAATGTCAGGATTCTTGATGTGGCTTTCACAAAGACCTTCTTCATACTGGAAATCAATTTATCAACATGTGGAAACAAGCATTGTATCTCTTCTGAGACCCTGGAAAGCCATATGCTATGCAGGTCACATAATGCATTTTTGGAAACAGCAGCCTAATACTATTCCAGCCTTTTTCATATATGGTGCAGTGTCACTGACGAAAAGAAAGACATTGTCATATTGAATCTCTATGGGCTACAGCAACTTTATTGAACTGGTGAATAACTACACATTAGCTTGATAAATTATATTTGATGACAAGATAAATAAAGAAATAAGGGTAACAAAAAGCATTTATTTTGTAAATAGGCATTTAATTTAAAAAGATAAAATGGGCAACTAAAGCTGTGGCATTTCAATCATAAAGATATAATTTGTATAGACTCAGTTTCAAATTAACAATAGATTTGACATACATAAAAAGGTATTCGGCCAATCTGCTGTTGATGATCAAATCGATTACAAGTGGCAAGTTAATTTTGCGCATTGAAACATGACATTTTATCACCTGCTTCCAATTCAGCCAACATAATACAGGTTAGTCTCCATCAACATTCTCACAGCAAACACTTTCTAAAACCAATCTATTATTACTTCCAATTACTCTAGTTGTATTACAGTTTTAATTTGTGAGACAGTTGTTTAATTTCAAACCCCAAAACATTGTTATTAATTTTACAATTGTTATTTTAAATTTATTTTAAAAATCTCTAAAAAGAAATAAATAGTTGAAAGTGATTGTTAAATAGACAAGATTATGTAAGGGTTGGAATAAAAATGTGTAATAGAGCGATTTATGAAGAGGAGAAAGTCAATAATGTTAAGTTGTTTTAACGATGTTATAGGAAGTTTAAAATTTAGTTATGACTGAGCACTGAATTGCTTAAATTAAGTTTTAATAAGAAAGATTATAAACATAATCAAATATGGTGTGATGGAACTGGTTATTTTTTATTGGTTGAAAATAAAAGGAGTATATTCCGTAGAATTTTGCATGTGTACTATATTTAATAAACCGGTCCAAAATCACTTCAGGTTTTTTTCTTACCTTTTAAATCTTCCTTGGACTTATACAAATACTTCAAAACCAAAAATAGGCAAATCAGTTCCGCTGTTCTCAAGGTTTTGTGAGACTAATGAAAGTCAATTCTTTTATATATTTAAGTACTGAGTCCCAGGCTTCATCATTTAACTCTTATTATTTTAGTTAACTGTTGGAAATTAATTTCTTCACACTAGCCGTATATAGGCTAAGGTTTTTGATGGGTAGTCAACATTAAAAATTCAATGCCATGGCCGGGATTTGAACCATGGATCTCCTGGTTTCCATCCAGGCGCTCAAACGCATTGAGCTACCATGGTCAACGTGCTGTCCTGACATTAAATTCTCCATTTGACTTGTGTATTTCCCCGGTAAACCACTAGGGGCTCTCGCATCCGAGATACACCGTTTGTGGTGACTTACTATCATAAGTACTTGAGTCCCAGGCTTCATCATTTAACTCTTATTATTTTAGTTAATTGATGGAAATTAATAATTTCTTCACAGTAGCCGTATATAGGCTATGGTTTTTGATGGATAGAGTCAACATGAAAAATTTAATGCCATGGTCGAGATTTGAACCATGGATCTCCTGGTTTCTGTCCAGTTGCTCTAACCCATTGAGCTACCATGGTCAACTAACACAATTTGGCACTTATCAAACCTTCATTTAAGGTAATTTTGAGTCCAAATAATACTTGATGCTCCCTATATTGCTAATGTTTACCTTGGATGTGTTTCATTAGGACCTTCCTAACATCCTCAGCTAATGTCGACTATTGAATTTTGATATGGTTAACTCCTTGGAGGTCTTGATATCTTGATGTAATTGAAGGTTGGATTCTCTTCAAAGGTGGTGTCGAAATTGAACAGTTTTCCTTCATGTTTATGAATATCTTTGTCCACATGGTTAATGCAGTTGGACCCTGAACACTTTATAATAAATGCATTTCTTGTTTATCATTCCAAAAATGGTACGCTTCTGCCAATTTATCTATTTCTTTGCTATTGGTGTTCCTAAAATGCTCTTTAAGACTAGTGTTCAAATTTCTTTTAGTTCGGCCCGTGTAAAAGTTTCACAGCCTTGGCAATTTATCTGGTACACACTTAAGTTTTTGTCTGTGGGTTTCTCTTTTGTATAATGTGATTTCAAAAGGTGTTGTACAGTGAATTTGTTCTGTGGGGTCATAGTAATATCATGTTCTTTGAAGACTTTTAGCTCTGTGATGCTATGTGAATTTTCTGTCCGAAGTTTAATTACTGCTCGAGGAAAGGGTAGTTATCTGTCCACAACTCTGTCGTAAACACTAGTAATATATGGAACTTTGAATATTAGTTTGACTCAAAATTACATTAATTTTGTGTTCATTGTATTATAGTCCTTAATCATAAGAGTTCCTTTAAGGTTTGTTCTGTTCTTAAGCACATGAGGCATACTTGAGGGGAAAACAGTTTCTTAAAAGGATAGCACCCTCTCCAAAACAAGTTCGTCCCATTTCAAAAAAGTTTAGTGTGTCACGAAAAAGGAGTTTGCAAGGAAAGCAGTATGATTTGCTGTGATAGTGAAGATGTGACCTTGTGTGTTTGCCTATATTTTGAGGTGTAGCATTAAAAAAGGAACCTTCAAGGGTAAGTTTCTATCTCCTATAGAAATAATTTAAATGTATTGTAAAATATAAAAATTAAAATAATTGACATTAAATAAGCATTAAATGCTTGTATGCACAAGATGTCTATACATATCCATATTGGTTTGCAGCATTTTAACTTGGGACATCACATGGCATATATACTGGTGAAAGGGTTAAGCACATGCACACATACCTTTTTCTAATAAAGTATTTTAAATATTATTTTTATTTTAGATTACTATAGAGTGGTCCAGAAGTGGGCACACCACCCTGTTACATTGACATTACAGAAAAGTTTCTTTTATTTGGTACATGTTGGCAAGATTGCTTGCCATGCTCCACTCATTTGTTTTCCGTTTGTTAATATTGTGGCCATTAAGCTGGAGTTATAATGAACCATGGACCAAAGAACATACAGCATTGGACAAAGTTTGGTTTTTGCTGATGGCTTCATTAAAGTCATCACACTTGTGACACCACTGAAAATGTTAAAGCAAAATTTAAAGATTGCTTTGGCATAAATCCACCAACAAAAGCAACAATGCTTGGGTGGGAAAAACATCCAAATGCTATGAGCAGTGTGAAAGACCTACCTCAATACATATAACCATTATAACGATGGGAAACTGCACTGAAATGGAAAGCATCAGAGAGCAATGTCCATTAACATCAACACATAAAAGGTTTGCAGAGCTTGGCATTCCTTGGGACCACTATGATGACTCATATGAAACAAGATCTGAAATGGAAGTTTTACTGTCGAATGCATGTGAATGAACTGAGTGAAGCCGCTGTGGACGCACAGAAATCTCCTTAATGTGTTCGTTTCCTAGCCGATGGGCAGTCCTTTGCACAGACAAGTGTGCCATCCGTGAGAGTATGCATTCTCGGAAAGTTGTCATGTGATGTAAGGAAAATCTGCAGATTTATGAAGAGCTGGACAGAAACATACTGCATGTGATGGCGTATGCAGATTTGAGTGCAACACACATTTTTAGGACTTTCTTCTTGGAAGGCCATGTTAATGGACATTCTTATTAGGAGATGTTTGAGAGGTTGGTGCCACAACTGCAAGAAAATGGTATCGATGACACTGTTTTCTTGCAACAGGATGGAGCACCACTGCATTTTGTGGTTCACATGTGCAATTACCTGAATAATACCTTTCCTGGCTAGTAGACTGGAAGAGGTTTGGCAGCACCAGCTCTCTTTGCCTGGCCTCCAAGAAGTCCCAATCTGACGATACCAGCCAATGCTCTCTGGGGTTTCATAAAGCAACAAGTACGAAACACTGTATTATACAATGCAGAAATTACAAGCAGCTGTGGGACATGCCTTCACCCCCGTGACTCTGCAGTATCTCTGCAAAACATCTGCGAGAACATGGTACAGAAATCAACTATATTACAACATGGATGGTGCTCATACTGATGATTATGACTCCTTAGGCTTCAAAATAACTGTGTATAACAAATGTTCAACCATATGTAACACAAGATTGAAAATAAAGGGGGGGGGTATGCATAATTAAAGACCACTCTACATATAATATTTAACCCTGGTGGAATCCTGACATTAAATTTCTGATGAAATACAATGACTCCTCTTACCTACTCTAAGAGGAGGCAGAGTAAATAAAAAATTGATTCATGTTCTTCTGATTGCATCCATTCATTATTGTAACACTTTTGATCTGTTGCAATTTTGTGGTTTATCTGCTGCATTGAAAAAGTTAAAATTTATGTTTTAAATGTTATGCTACAATAATTTCACTTACCACATTCACTTCCTTCTTAGAGCCGCCATACTGCCTTAAAGTTGTAGGTGTAAGGGAAACTTTGCGGACAGAACTGAGGTGAAACATTTCTGCATGAAAACCATTATCTCTTACTTCTTTTGTCAAATCATCCATAACACTGAGGAGATACGTTCTGGTGGCTTCATTAAAGTCTTTTGGTGGATACCCCATCAACATCCTGTACAGGTAGTCATATAGAGCCCTGCAACAGGAGCACATTTTAAATTACAATCACTTTATTATTAAGAAGATAAGTGAATGCATGAAAGTAAACATTACCTGACTAATATATAAAAAACAGAAGCTAACAGTGAAGCCACAAATACTACATAAAATACAATTATCTGTCACTACTTATTTAAGTTAATTGATAGAAATTAATCATTTCTTCTCACTAGCCGTATACTGGCTAACATGGCTGGGATATGAACTGATTTCCTGGTTTATCCATGGTTCAAATCCTGACCATGACAATGAATTTTTCAGGTTGACCATCTATCCAAAATCTTAACCTATATATGGCTAGTGTGAAGAAATGATTAATTTTCATCACTTAACTTAAATAATATGAGTTTAATGATAAAGCCTGGGATTCAAGTACTTACGATAGTAAGACGCCACAAAGAGTATCTTGGATACAAGAGCCCCTAGTGTTTTACTGGGAAAATAGATATGAGTCAATTGGAGAATTTAATGCCAGGACGGCACATTGGCCATGGTAGCTCAATGGATAAGTGCAACAATGGAAACCAGGAGATCCGTGGTTCAAATCCCAACAATGGCATTGAATTTTTCAGGTTGACTATCACTACCTTCACTTATTGTTTTTAAAAAAATATATGAAATTTCCACAGAATTTAAGAGACAGGTTTTGCATCTTCAGTCACTTTGTTTTTTCCTGTTCTAATCGTTACTGCCACTAGATGTCATATTACTTTTTATTGCCAAACTCTGAAAATGAAATGAACATAAAGACAGGTATTTAGGACATCTGACGGTATTTCTACCCTGAAAGAAATAATATAGGTATAGGTCCTCATTATTTGCGATACCTCGATACTCATGGTACTTGCATGGTATCGATATCGAACAATCTTTCAGAAAATTTGCTCGGTACTTTTTCAATACATCGTGGTGATTCTGAAATTCTTTATGAATCACAAAATATTATTGCCACAAGTAGAACATTGCAGAACTTCGATGTTTATTTTTTAAAATAAATATCTTTTCTCAAAACATTAAATCTATCGGACATAGTTTTAATAATTTAACTTCAGGATTTATTTCATGGTTAAATGACCAAAAATGATCTGCTACTGCCGATTTATCAGTCTGTACTTAATTAAAATATAAGTATTTATAAACAGTGGAACTTTATCAATAAAATCTTTTTAAACCACTTGTCAAACTATAAACACTTTCGCTCCACTTACATTTATAATTAGGGCATGTTTCAAGGACCATGCGTCCCCATCATCAGCTGATGTTTGACTAGCTCTTCAGGTGACCGCCTCCCTCTCCTGATGCTGTTCAACGAGTTCAATGACGTCATCCATACAAAAATAGCCTCTCGGTATAAAAAACAGCTTGGAATTGGTTGGAAAATTAAATAAGGTAAACATTAATACCAAGCGTACCTACAAAGCTACCAAGTTTGATTAAGCTATGGCTTTCAGATCAAGGTTTTACTGAAACCCAAATTGAAGGACATAATAAACCCATTCATTTATGCATCAACCAAAACAGCTTCATGTTCAATCAAAAGTATTACAAACAAACCTCAGGGTTAGCTATGGGCAACCCCATATCACCGTTATTGGCTGATTTATATATGAGTTATTTGGAAACACGGGTGACAAAAGCATTTCCGCATATTTTTAAAGTATGGTTTCGTTATGTTGATAAATTCGCCACAGTACCAGAAAAATTAGTACAGGATGTGTTAAAACTATTGAATTTACAAGACCAATCTATAAAATTTACTACTGAAACAGAAAAAGATGGCTGGTTACCGTTTTTGGATCTAAAAATTATGAGAAAAGGAGATAAATTAGAATTTGGCATATATAGAAAATCAACACATGTGGATAACTACATTAAAAACAACTCCAACCCAAAAGAACACCAATATGCAGTATTTCATAGGTTAGTGAACATTCCTCTGATTATGGAAGAATATAACAAGGAAGTGGATAACATAAAATATGTTGCAAATGTAAATGGCTTTGATCCAAAATTTATTACGAAAATGATAAACATGAAAGACGGAAAACCATCAAGGACATTAGTACGTTAAAAGCTGATGACTTAAAGAAAATATATTGCAAATTTACATATCATCCTAAGGCTTTTAATAAATTTAAAAGCATTTTCCTTCATTCTCATATACAACTAGTTCCACATAAATACAGCATGAGAAATACACTAAATCACCCGCTCAAAGACACAAGTCCAGCCAACAAATTATCAGGACTTTATAGCGTAAAATGTGCGCATTGCCATGAAATATATATTGGAAAAGCAAAAAGAAATTTGGAAACAGGGATGAAGGAACACATGAGATGCATAAAATACAAACAGACAGATAATCCGCCATAGCCCATCATTTTTGGTCAAAAAATAATATTTCTAAAGAAATCAAACTTTTGGTACCAGCAAAAAGTATTGGGAATTAACAGTTTGGGGAAAATATACACATCTTTAAGAATAGAAAGAGCCATGAATTTGGAAATACCAATAGTGGATGACATCATTTAACTTGTTGAACAGCGCCACGAGAGGGAGGCAGTCACCTGAAGAGCTAGTCAAACATCAGCTGATGATGGGGACGTATGGTCCTTGAAACATGCCCTAATTATAAATGTAAGTGGAGCAAAAGTGTTTATAGTTTGACAAGTGGTTTAAAAAGATTTTACTGTACTTAATGTTCAGAAAATGTTCTTTCATTCTGGTTTCCAAATTATGTTTTGTCTTTTCAATATAAACCTTATCACAATCAAAACAATTAAAGTGATAAATACCAGATTTTTTATTATCAGAAATTTTATCTTTTTTAGATAAATGCAGTAAAATTTTTAATACTATATTTATTAACCCAAGAATGGTAAGTACGTTTTTTAAAATTATAATCATCTTTTATTTTTTTAAGGGTAGAAATTACATTAACAATTTGTTGATATTTAAATTTTTCAATTTTTTATGTATAAAGTCTATTAAAACCATTAATTAAAGCAGTATTAATATGTTTAGATTCATTATTAAATTTATAGTTATTCAGGGGTATATTTATTAATCTATAAACCAAACTACTGAAAACAGCTAATTTATGTGAAAAGGGGTTAAAATGTTATTTTTTATGTAACTATCGATATGAGTAGACTTCCTATAAATACCAAAGTTTAATTTATTATTATTTCTTATTATCTTTAGAACTATAATAGGAAGAAATCCTCTAATTTCAGTCTCTAATGTGAATTTTATAGCTTCATCTTGCAAATTTAGTAATTTTAAAGCATCATTTATGTGTTTATCAGGAGCAATAGCAAAAATATCAATATATCTATACCAGGCTTAAAAATTAAAGGGAATGCTTTAGTGACTTGCATTTAGAAAAAAAAACTCATAAAAAGATCAGCAAGAAAAGGTGAAAGAGGATTACCCATTGCTAAGCCAGAAGTTTGTTGAAAAAATTTACCATTAAAGGTGAAACAATTATGATCTAAAAAAATTAGTAAGTTTAATGGAATCAACTATTAAGTCCGCATGTAAATTTATTGGATTCAACCAATTTTTTAAAGAAATTAAGTTTTTCTCCAGGAATACTAGGTAATAAGGCAGTTACATCAAAAGAAACAAGTTTATCAGTTTTAGATAATATACACTGTCAAACCTTTTAACTAATTCAAAAGAATTATTAATACTTAAACTCTCAAATTTATCAAAATTACTAAATTTTTTTGTGTAACCATTTAGCTAAATTACAATTTATAATAGGCCTCAGTTTATTTCCAGGTTTATGAATTTTAGGAAGAGCATAAATTCTAGGTAAAATAGAATTCCTAACTTTTATCTCTGAAAGATTATTTAGCACAGCAGGACTCATATGTTACAGAAAAAGAAATAGTCTTGATCCTGAGAGAATGAAAATGCTAGTATTATTTAAAAAAAACTTTAAAAAGTGCACTGTTTTGCTTTTGTTTAATATAGAGTTTAAAAATAACACTGATGGTTTTAAGCTTTGTCTCATTAAATATGTGCACCTATTTAATTCTGTGCCAATGGAGTGTTGGAGCAAAATGCGGTTGGCATCCCTGCACGTGTTTTTGTTTGATGTACAAATGCTGTAAGTTTCATTGTTGTATGTCTGTTATCGTTCAGTGCTGTATTGAGTAGAACATTGTGTCGCACAGCTTGTGAATTTCAAGATGGCAAAGTAAGATGAACAATGTGTCTGCATTAAATTTTGTGTGAAACTCAAGAAAACCTTTACTGATACACACCAAATGATGCAGGAAGCCTATGGTGAGGAGTGCTTAAGCCGTACTCGGTATTACAAATGGTTCACGCAGTTTAAAAATGGCTGGGCAGGAGTTAAAGATGACCCTCGTTCAGGACATCCTTTGACGTCTACCAATGACACTCATGGCAGGAACGTAATGAATTTGTGCCAGAGGGACAAACTGTTAATCGTTAGTACTATCGGGACATGTGACGCATGCAAGAAAATGTGAGAAGAAAATGACCTGAAATGTGGCGAGACAATTCATTGCGCTTGCATCACAATAATGCACCTGCACATTCGTCCCTGTTGGTGCCTGACTATTGTATAAAAAGCAATATCATTGAGCTGCGTCATCCTCCGTACCCTCCAGACCTAGCGGACTTCTTTTTTTTACTTCCAAAGTTGAAAACCCATTGCAAGGACGAAGATAGACGAGATAACAAAATATTTGCAAACAGCGCTGCGCATGATCCAGAAAAAGGTATACCAAGACTGCTTCTGGAAGTGAAAACAGCACCGGAGCAGTGTATCAATGTGGAGGAGAGTATTTCAAAGGAGACCCTGCACATTAAGTAAAAGGTAAGCATAGCACTTTGTGGACAAAATTATGAAACTTTTGGAACAGACTTCCTATTTTGTATTGAAACTAAAAGTAGAAATGATGGTACTGAGTATCGTGGGAAATATTGTGTATCAGTATCGAGAAAAACTGGTATTGACCCATCCTTAAAATAAGAAACAGATTATTAAATCATTAAATGACAAAGATTTACTTTTTAGTAATGCTGACAAAGGTAATAAGATTGTAATCTTAGATACACTTGATTATATTAATAGAATGGAACTTTTACTTAAGGTGAAGATTTTATAAGAATTAATAATGACCCTTTAAAAACTTGTATGTCTAATTTTCATAAAATGTTAATGAAGTAAGAATTATATCAAATAAAGAAAAACATATTGTAAATGTTACTAATCCTGTTTCACCTAGAATTTGTGCTCCTCCTAGAATTCATTTGCCCGGAAAAAAAAAAAAAAAATGAGACTCATCGTACAAACTGTATAAATTCACCAACTTACAATTTAGATAATGGTTATGTAACAAATTTAGTACTTCTGATAAATATGAGTTTATTAAAATTCCTTTGAACTAGCCAAAAACATCAGCATTGTAGTATTTAAGAATAATATACTTATTTCCTTTGATTGAATGATCTACCTTATTTCCTGGTAATGCTAGAGAAAAACTTGAGTTTTTAAAAAAATGGTTGAGTTCTACACATTTGTATGAGGAATTAGCAGGAGATTCTGTTGAACTTATTATAAACTTTGCAAAAGTTAAAAGGCATATGGAAGCGGGCTGCACTGCAGACTTCAGCCAATGCTAAGCTTGCTCCTCCTACCAGTGCTGCCAAATGTGGTACTCGCATCTGAGGTGCCTGAACTGAGAACATTATATTAACTAAGTTCAGATAAATGTTTGAAAATGACAGATGCCATTCTTATACGTAAGAAAGAATTTTATTTTCTGATCATGACCGTACAAAATCCTGTCTCAACGATACTTAGAACATGAGCGATGCACATATTATACTCACATGGTTATGGATAAATATTTGAAAATTACAGATGCCAGTCTTATAATAAGAAAGAATTTTATTTTCTGTTCATGAAATACAAAAATACTGTCTACCATACCTAGATCACGAGCAATGCACGCTTTATCTTCATATGGTTATGGTTACCCTACATCCATCTATTCAACACATATAAGCCTGAAAAACAACACCATTCTTTCCTCACAATATCTCAAGCATTAATAAATAATGCACCTACTATTAAAACAGAAAACACACATTTTGAAACAGAGTTAATTTTCATTTTGTTTTTAGAGTAGAGGTGTGCTATTTTGTTAAAGTGAATGGCATTGTTAAGTCGTGTGTTGAACTCGAGCTGAAATATTGTTAATATTACATTAAAATATTATTATACATGTAACTTTTTTCTAGTGTCTGAGATCTGAGTACCTGAACACGTCGCTCAAAGCTGGGACAAGTGATTTTTTTGATCAACAAACCTGAAGTGATTCATTCTCAGGGCAGAAAAATTATATTTAATGTGAACAAGTTTTCACGAAAGCTCTCCAGTCCAGAATATAGGGCAACTGTAGATTTTTCAAAAACCCAGCAATTAAATGTGGAAGCTAATGGTGTAGGTAGTGTACACACAGTGGAACAAATTTGTGGTGAAACAGCTTCATCCTTCAAAAAATACAGCATGCCTGTATTTCAATCTCTGGGAAAGAACCACAGTTGGAAAGCGAGTTACTAGATTGGAAACCGTGCTTGCTGTTCAACTGCTGTGATGTGTGTCAAGGTAAGATTTTAATGTTTTAGGAATATTTAATGTGTTGTTTAATTATGGGAAAAATAGGTAGAGCCTTTGCTGGCGGGTTAAAGTGCTCTTACGCACAGAACCTCTGCAGTACATGTACTACGCTTGGCAACAGCACTCCGCTCAAGCATTGGCCAGCATTCACATGCCTTTAACTTTTGCGAGAGGTGTAAGTGTTGTTTAGATCAAAATTTTTTCTGTTTTAATGGTAAATTTTTTCAACACTTCTGGTTTAGCAATGGGTAATACATTTTCCCTTTTCTTGCTTATCTTTTTATGAGCTTTTTAGAAATGCAAGTCACTAAAGCATTCCCTTTAATTTTTTAAAACTTGGTACGGGTATGTAGATGACATTTTTGCTATTGTTCCTGATGAACATACAAATGGTGCTTTAAAACTGCTAAATTTACAAGATATAAAATTCACATCAGGAACTGGAATTAATGGTTGTCTTCCTCTTCTTGGTCTAAAAGATAATAATAAATAACACACTAAACTTTGGTATTTATAGGAACTTTATTCATATGGATAATTACATAAAAAATGAAAGTTAAATATTTTCACATATATTTGCTCTTTTTAATAGCTTGATTTATGTGTAGGTATATAAATATACCTCTGAATAAAGAGGAATTTAATAGAGAACATAAACACATTAATACTACTTTAATAGCTTTAATAAAGATTTTAAGCATAAAAAGCTTGAACAACTTAAATATAAAAAATGCAAATAATGTTTCGTCTTAAAAAATAAAGATGATTAGGATTTTACAAAATTTACTTACCATCCTTGGGCTAATAAGCAGTTTCAACATTTTTTTAAAAATTTGGTATAATTTTGGTTCCTCAAAATAAATATACTATAAACAGTTTGCTACATTTTTTCTAAAAAGCCTAATATTTCTGATAAAACATCTGGCATTTATCAATTTAATTGTTTATATTGTGACCACGTTGTCTGTCTAGTCAACGGGTGTGCAGTTCGGTCTCAAAGGAACCTGACCCTCCCACCCACTGATTACCGTCATAAATCTATCTCCACACTTCAGAAACGGAACACTGTCGTTGAGGACCAATAGCAACCCTGATTTTCTTGAAATGACAGTTGCATGTTTACTCCACGTGGAGTCTCAGTTGCCAAAGTTCCAACTTCCAGTTGATTGGTTTCATTACGTGCAGAAATTCGTTGTGTATCACGATGTGGAGACCGTGGGAGGGAAATGCAGTAGTAGATAACTTTCAGTCAAATGAAAATAATCAAAGTAATGACAATAGTGTGAATAACTGGGCCAAGTTATATTACTGGAAAAGCCTCAAAAAACAAAGTTATAACGGGAACTGCTTCTAAGCAAATTCTAGTGCTTGTTTTGAACACATAAATATGTGCTGAAAAATAATCTTGGTAAGGGGTCGTGCAATAAACCTGATAAATTCTGGGTATTTACAGAAATACAGTAAGAAATATTGTGACGAAAGGAATACCAAAGACGCCGATCAAGTGTGAAAACAAAAGGAAACGTTTCTCTAAAGTAGATAATTTCACATGCGATTTAATTCGTCGAGAAATTTATAGATTACATGCAAAAAGGAGAGCGCCCACCTTAGACAAATTGGTTACATATTTGCAAGAAATTTGATTTTCTTTATGGGCACTGCACTTTGCACAGCCTCCTAAAGGAGCTAGGTTTCAAATACCGCAAATTCAATAAGATAAGAGTTATTATGGAATCCAGTAGAATTGTAGCTTGGCGATATATATATAGTTTTAAATACCGCAATTTGAATAAGATAAGAGTTATTATGGAATCCAGTAGAATTGTAGCTTGGCGATATATATACACTTGTCAAAACTAAGGAAGTTTTGCATTAATGGACATAACATAATTTATTTAGACGAAACCTCGTACGATACCCATGACGTATCGAGAAAGGTGGCAACCTTGCAGAAAGGCCAGGGAGAAGGACGGTCTGTGTTGTAAAACGATTATAAGGGTTCGTCAAAGGCAGCCGTCGACGTGCATTTGAGTTAACTAAACAGACTATACACTGGAAGGACCAAATGTAATTTAGAAACCAGAATGATAGATAATTTATTCATCTTGTAAATCATACACTGTACATGAGTACTATGATATAAGACATGTCAAATTGTAAATAAACAGTGCACTTAACTATACTTGTAAATTAACAAGTCACATCCAATAAGGACAAGTCAGGGTCCTTATAAAGATATCTCAGGAATTTTATAATATACACAATTCAGAAATGTAACATTATTATAAACTTTCCATAAATTAAATAACAGAATAAAAACAGTGGTCTAGCAAGTATGCCAAAACTGACTTTTTAAATGCTGAAAAATTGCAAGTGGTTTTACTGGCTATAGGCAGTTTATTAAAAAAACTGATTCCTAGGTTTATTACTCTGTTTTGATGAGCTCTTGTGTTACGTCTATACACATGAATATCCATTCTGTCTAATATTATGGTTATGAACTATGTCATTAAAGGTACAGTGGCTGTTTCGAAGGAATATTTTAGAAATACTAGGTATAAACAGACTGATAAATTGGCTGCGACAGGTAATTTTTGGTAATTTAGCCATAAAATGAATCTAGAAATTAAGTTATTAAAGCAATGAAATGGTCCAATAGATTTAATGGTGTGGGAGAAAATATTTCTTTAAAAATAGAAATGGCATAGCGAATTTTGAAATACTGCCAGTAAATTCTGTCTTTAAGTTTGTTTCATTTTCATGTTTGGCAACAAATACAAGAATAACAAATACTTAATGACAGTAATGATGACAACAGGAAAAAAACATACTGACTGAAAAGCAAATGATTTGCAAAACCAGTTTCTTGAATTCACTGGAAATTTCATCAATTTTCTTAAAAAGAAATGTGAAGTTTTGGACAATCATTTTTTATGTAGTAATTACCTGTCTTTTTATATACCTATCACCTATTTGTAGCTTTCTCTCCTTTATCAACAATTCACAAAAATAGCTATTTCTTGCTATTCAATTTACACTAATCTCAATAAATTTATAACAAGATCTGACAAGTTGCACTTACATGATGGGTACTTTTGCACAATCTTATCTTACAAATACTTATTCTACTATGTATTTCACATTAATCCAGACACACCTTTGTAAAAGTGTTTTTGACATTTTTGCTCAGATACAGTAGGAATAGGAGAATGCGATAGGCTTAAAAATTTCCCCTCCATAAAGAGTTGTGGCTCCATTACTTTTCATACTTCCTGCAGTGCATAAATATTGTAAGGTGGCTTTTTATCAATTGTATGTGCACATTTTGGAAAGTATTCAGCATTGTGACTCACACACATGCAGATACACAATTATTAAAGCCAACATTTTATGTCAAAGACATCTTTGTTTCCAGTTTACTATCTCAGATCAACTGAGCGCTTGAAGTCTCAACAAATTTCTTAGGGTCTGCAGGGTAATCTCTGGAAGAGTCAGTGTTTATGACTCCAAGGATAGAGGTGGTTGTGAAGACCAGTGGTAACAGAACTCCACGGACTGTTCTCATGGTGTGTGTTACAATATGGCCTGTCAACATTTCCCGGTAGCAAGTGACCAGCAAGCCAAGCGCCAGATTTCCAGTGGGATGTATAGCTCTATCCGGACTAAGGGGCATTGCCCCAAACTTCTAAAACCATGCTAAGGATCATACTGCATGGTAAAGAGAATCAACAATATACGTGAAATTCTCAAAAATCAAGATCTAGTCTCTAAATACTGCGAGGCAAAAAGAATGATTTTACTATACAATTTTGAGCATCAAGCGCATGTGCACACACCAATTGAAGCTTACTGCATTAGAAAGGCTGCCTGCCAGCAAGCCAGTGGCAAGTATGGCTAATGCCTCTTCTACAGTCGTTTTGCATATAAGAGGTGCACAACCCCTTTCTATTCCCGAAGATTCTTATGCCTGTTTCCTGCAGTCACCCTTTTCAAAATGTTACCTTTCCATCTGGAGCCTATATAAGGGCTCGCCAGCATATGTTCGTCAGTTGAGTCAAGCCGAATTGGAGTTGACAGTGAAGTGAACAGTTGAAAATAAGAACTCAGTTGAGTGCAGAGAACATTCCAAGTACAGTTCAGTTATCTTGGTCCTATACTTCCAGTGTAGTTTGCCTCTTGAGGTGTAAATTTGCCAACATTTCGCTGATCCTATGATGTAGCTTCTGTGCATGTTTTGTCCAGCCAGCACCATTTCTTTTATACCTTACTAGGAGGTATGTTTCAATTCAACAGATCAGTTGTATAGAATAAAAAGTATTTCAGAAAGTGGAGTGCCACTGTTACTAAAATTAGACAAATGAGTCAATCTTGTATATACTTTTCTCCACTTACAAGTTTTTTTAATGAAGACTAGTTTCTGGGAACTTCTTACCTATCCTCCGTTCTGTGGTTGACTGATCAGTTGTGTTTTGTTCTGAGTGGCTGCAACAGTGTCTTAAGTGTAACTTTACAGCCTAATGGATAAAGTGTGATTTGCAATTGATATTCTCTTCTTTAATTTCCCTAGTTGTACCACTATCGTGGTGTTAAGGGATTCCTGTTCCTCTATCCCTTTTTTAAGGTTGGGCCTGAGGAATCGAAGCTTTGGATCCAACAGAGAACCAGGATAGGTGATCAGCCCAATGCCTGGTGCAAAGGTGAAGGAAGTGCATGATATATATGTGAGGGCGAGATGAATGATAGGAAAGATGATGGAGCAATTGGTGGAATGCTGATGGGGGAAACAGGAGGACCCGAAGAAAACTTGTCCCAGTGCCATGTTATCCACCACAAATCTCAATTTGTAGTTACCTGGAAACAAACCCAGGCAGCCTTGGTGAGAGCCAAATGGTCTAACCACTCAGTCATGGTGTGGGCAAGTGATATTTTCATTTGTTACAATATTTTTAGACTGTATATTCCAGAGAATAGTACACACCTATTTCAGTTGTCATCACAATAAACTTGAATTTATATATGAACTTAAATCAAAATATCCTGCCGCATAAGAGCATTTAGCACTGGGTTGTCACTGGAGGCTAGGGAACCAAGATTTAACTTACCCTAATTTGCTCCTTGCTTTGTCTATCATGCAAGGAGCTTGTATTTTATTTGCACCATCACCATAAAGTCTATCAAACTCCCTACACAGTAAATTGCAGGCAGGAAGGAAGAGAATCACAAGATGGCATGCCTGAAATTTAGCAGAACTATGTGCAGTACCTTCAAGAAAGCAGCACGCATGCATTGGTTCATATCAAAACATTAAATCATGAATGACAATCTTATATTTACTATTTTACCAACAAAGGAACAAATAAAAAGCAGTTGTTTGCTTAAGCCGCAATTTTATAAATATGCTATGAATGCTGCCACCCATGTATTTACTTTTTTTTTTTCAGTGCTATCATTCATTAAATTACTGCTTCTGATATTAAAAATTCAGATAAATTTTAGATATACAGAGAAGACTCGACCTCCCTTGGACTCATAATTGGCAGAAGGCACTAGATGAGAGGACATCTGGCCAAAATTCATAACCGAAGCCATAGTAAACCAGACATGAACTGGAACGAACCAGTAACTTACACTTCACAACATCAATGACACACATCACTACAAGACATGCAGGAACAAGATTTTCCACGTACCGCACAAAACTTGTATGTGTAACCTATGTGACAAACACCCTGTCTTAATATGTACAAATCAGCAGAAATCAGTCGAACTTTTGTATAAACTAGTAGCAACCAACAATTGCACAACCTATGCACATTTATTATTATTAAATTTAAAAATTTATCTGAAATCAACGCCATCACATTCGGCAGGATCAGGATGGTCCTCAAAAAGTGAGATGTATAGCAAAGCCTTAGCTACAGACTTTGTTTCTGCATGATTTCCAATTGTACCTGCTTTACGTAATTCCTGGATCCATTGCTCTATTGGAGCTAGCTCAGGCTCCTTTTTCTTGGGCTTCTCACTCCTATAACATAGAAAAAATCTGGTGCAGACTTCCATGGCCATTGTCCACATCCTTCTCTTGGCTTCCGGTGTAGTCTGCATCCTGTTCACTTAAAATTTTGCCAACATTTCACCATAAATTATGTTCTTCCCTGTGCAACTGTAAATGTTTCAAATGGTCACTGCTTTTTATACTCTGGTATGCCTCTCTATCCCTGCCCATCTGCTATTCTATTGGTTCCTTATCCATTGGGAGGTTGTCCTGCTATTAGGGTCTTCCGAGTGTTTATAAAAATTACCTGCAATTGTGATGAATTGTACTAGGTCACATTGGCACATCCATCCAACACCAGAAAGAATGAACATATAAGATAGATGAAAGTTTCCCAACCAGAAAACTATATCATTACAGAACACACAGAGAACACCAGCCACCACTTTACTTTGATAATTTAAAGATTTTAGCTATTTGTGACAATTTCTCTCAAAGAATGGTGAGAGATGACTTAGAAATATTTAAGGAAAGGAATAATATGAACCATGACTAGGGCAAACCATTCAACATGATATGGAAGGCCCAATTAGCATGACAACCTCGCAATGCACGAGAAGGAACCAATAGGATTGCAGGTGGGCAGGGTAGAGAGGCACACCAGAGTATAAAAGGTAGTGACCATTTGAAACATTTACTGAAGAAGCCTAACATAGTTTAAAGTGAGACAAAAATCTGAAAGATTTTTGAGCCAACAGGATGCGGACCACACTAGAAGCCAAGAAAAGAAGTAAAAAAATCTGTTTCACATTCACAAATCTTTCTCTACTCACTCTCACACAACCTATTCTTACAATGCTTATTCCACTATTTATGTGTTGATCAGAATAAATATTTCCAAAAATTAAAATTAATAAACAGAAGCTATTGACAATGAAGTAACTGCAGTTCCCAAAATAAAATGAATAGTAACTAAAGCTTATCTTGATAATTATATATGAATATAGCATAAGTTTCATGTACCCCTCGTTTGCACCTTCAGTTAATTTATATTGTTCCTATTACTACCACTAGATGACTATTTTTTTACCAAACTAACAAATCTATGGGTCCATTAATTGATCTAATAATTGGAACTTCAGATTTATTTCTAATTATAAAAGAATCTGGCATTTAAAAATTAAATCGTTTGGATTGTCATAGGTTTTACATTGGCAAATTGAAACGTTACTTGGAAACTAAAATGAAAACACATTTTAGAAATATTAAGGTTAAACAGATTGATAAATAACAGATCAATTTTGGTCACTGTCACGAAGTAAATCCAGGAGTGAAATTATTAAAGAAATTAAATGAACCAATAGATTTGATGGTGTAAGAAAAACATAAGAAAAATAGGGATCGCATAATAAATGTTGAATTACCGCCAATTAATTCTATCTTTCAATTTGCTTTACTATCAAGGGTTGGCAATAAAACAAAAGACAATCTGTCACCTAGTAGCAGTAACAATGACAATAGTAAATAACAATTTGGCTGATGATGCAAACAACGGATTTGCAAAATTAGTCCTGTTATAACAAATATTAATATATTAGTCATTAATTATTATAATTTATTGAAGTCCTAGTCACTTTATTTATTCTGTGGACTTGCCAAATTTGTTTTATTGTATATCTCCCTGTAGGTAGTGTCCCTAGGCATTGTTGTTCTGCTACAAGGCCATGCACGGGCAGGAAAGAAAGACAGAGCGGCCAGCCAGCACGTGGGTGCAGCACTAAATGCTTGCACAGAGAGAGAGAGAGAGAGAGAGAGAGAGAGAGAGAGAAACAGAGGGAGAAAGAGACTGAGATAGCTCTATTGTGTTCTTGCTGCACCATGAAAGGCCTTGAAGCATCAACAACTTTCTGGAAACAATGAATGAAGGTATAAAAGAGCCGTGGCTAGCAAGTCGGGGGCTAGTTGAGAACTGATAATCGTGTGTGTGCAGCTGTGTAGTGATTTGAAAGTGAATTGTTTTGCTTGTGGACATGTGGCAGACGACCTTGAAGGTTGCATATGTGTACATTATGTAATCTTGCTGCAGTCGTGGTTGTACAAAGTGTCTTTTTACTTGAAATAAAGAGCAAACTAGACTTTAAATCTATGAACCCACCAAGTCACAGTACAATGAGAACAAGGGAGACATAGTAGACTTTAAAGGACTCAAATCTTTAAAAGCAGTTTCTATGTAATGGTTTTGCAATCTCTTTCTCTTTTTATGACCAAGGAAAGAAGAATTAAGAAGTAAAAAAGAAACAAGAACGAAAGTACACCAACTTCCAATTTGAGGAAACAATAAGTATTTTAAATCCAAAGCAATAACCCACACATAAATTATTTACACAAATTATGTGCCTTAACAAACTCTAGTTTTCATCCTTTATGAATTACCAACTACGCAAAAGCCATTAATATTGAAGCTGACTTCATAGGCCCTCAAAAAATAGAAGATATAGATTTGTTTTTCATCAAAATAGCTTACATATATAATTAAAATTCCAAGAACCATTATTATTCTTTTGCAAGTGATAAGACAGTGCATACTAGATGATACTGATGTAATATTAGCTTTCTCCAGAAATCAGCTGCCAATCTAGTTCATATAATCAAATATTTCAAACAATACATGACACAACGATTAAATTTATCACTCATAATGTATGGTTGACTAAATCAAAGAAAATATGTAACTATTGGTATTAATATGTTTAATAGATATCCAAGAGTTGCTTAGGTTTAAATTTGTTTTGAAAGGTTGGCTAGCTGTAAACATAAAAGTTAAAGAATTTTTTCAAGCTAATCCTGATTGATAGTTTAAAGCATCTTGTTTTACATTTTTATATAAAAATAAAAACATTATTTTAAATAAACACCTACACAGATTTGGCATAACAGATTCACCTAAATGCCCTTTCTGCAATCTAAATGAGGATATGGATAAAAATCACCTCATCCACTGTCCAGCTTTTATAGAAGAGACCAACCTTCCCGCTAAATATTGGAGTGCAAGAGAGCGAATGATTTTATTATCAAGTGCTCAACATCAGATACCAACCAACCAACATTTTTATAGTTAATGTTTTAATGCTCCATCATATTTGACAGTATTAAATCACTGATTTCTGTTAACTGTTGCTACTGCAGTTTCAAAAATGAATAACTGTGGAACTGAAATGTTTTGTCTCAGAGACCACAATACTGCGATTGATTGTGTGCTTACTTCTTAATATTAGTCCGATATACCCTATAGCGCCTGTCATAGACGGGTTTCTCATCTATTTCACTCTGTCTAATTGCACATGCCCGCCGCCACCACTTTTTAATCATCATTTTAATTGCACTTTCACTTCTGTATGGTACAGCTTTACAGAGTTGTTTCATATCCAAGTGTCCATATTTCTTAACTGCTTCTAGAAGAGATTTTTTCTCATCTTGTGTCCAACTGTAATCAGTTTTTTTTACCCTCACAGGAATGTGGCCTCTACTGCTTTTCCTTACTGGAGCAGCTACCTGCAATTATAAACAAGCACAATTTGCTTATTACTGGGTATGAGCACCAATAAACAGACTGCAATATATATATATATATATATATATATATATATATATATATATATATATATATATAAAAGATTCATTATTTAAATAATAGTATTAGACAGCTTTGGGTTTTGTTAATGCAGTTGAACCTGCTTTATATGTAACCCAGTTATACGCAATTCACATTTATAGATAAACATTTGTAGGTTGCAGCAGGATTTTATGCAAAATGTGCGAGGGAAGGTAAATGATTAATTAATCTCACCTTTGGTGATGATCTTGAGGAATTCTGGTAAATTTATTCAAAATTCCTCAGCTCAGGGATTAAGATTATTATCCTCAGGGCTTAGTCGCAGAGGAGAGAGAACGCAAGATGATGTGTGTTAACATTACTTTTTCTTGCAAATTTGAAAGATGCTTTTACAAAATATAATGCACCACAATGTTTCTGCAAACTTGCAGATGATATCACGCATGTGCGTACTGTTCGGAATTTCAATGCAGAAGAAAAATTTCAAATCCTTTTTCACTTATCTATGTAGACATCTTGCATCTACAATATCCAGACTTCTAAAAATCTCATCCCCTCTAGGCACTATTCAGTTTTCTCACTGCTGCCCTTGACAACCAACTATTTCATTGCATTTAAAGTCTGCATTGCCTACTATATATATTTATCTCATTTCCTTTTTCATACACTGTTCAATAAACAAATCACATAAAAATTGTACAAAATCAATAATTATTTTCCCCCTCTGAGGCCCAAATTCATTACAATCAGCCCTAAAATATTGTTTCAAGGTCTTGGGAAAAATGTAATTTTATTAACATGTTAATAGAACCTGATTTATATGTAATGCATTTATACGGAACTCAGTTATACATATTAAAATTCAGTGAAATACAACTGAGTTATACATAACTAAATAAGATGGGTCACACACTATCTTAAAAGAAACTTTAAATACATTTTCCTTATCACTGCTGACAAATACACAAGCTGATTGGGTGGTTTTTGGCCATGAAAACAGAACACAAAGACGTTAGCTTGTATCTTTCAGCACAAGTATCATGGCAACAAATGACAAGTAAAGATAATTTTTAGTATCTGATATTTACTGTCAAATAGGGGTTTTGTTCTTTAGTTCTCAGTTGCTTTTATAATCAGTCATGCAGAAAAGAAAAATGAAATATTACATGCTAGATCAGAAAGTAAAATTCATACGAAGTGGCAATAGACATAAAACCAAAATCTTTGTTTCCAACTTAAGAATTGCTTATACACACTGTGTAGTCATTAGTGACCAAAACCCCTCGGAGAATAAATTATCCAGATAACTCACTGACCCAGATTCGAACTCGGGACCTCTTGAACACGGGCTGTGTAGGTATTACATCAGTGCAAAAAGTTGTAGTGAAAAAGCTCTAAGTTCTTTAATATGTTTTGCAAAATAAATTGTATGCATTTAGTGCAAGAAAAGTGGAGCAAGCCAAATTAGCTGAATAGTTTAAAGTGAGAAAATTTCTAAATAATATTTACTTATTGTTTGCAAAGTTTTATACATGCTGGCCCACAGTATATTACTTTTTAAACAATGATGCAGTATCAAAACTTCATTTGTAAGTAATTCAGAGTTAAAAGTGATCTTTACTCTTACTTTTAATATACGTATAAATCAGGTTTAACCATTTTTGCTATATTCTTGATCTCTAATGGTGTAATACATCTTCTCTAAAATATTTTAAAAAATTGCTTCTTTTTTTTTTTCAGCACAAAAACTCACTATCAATTATGATATAAACTTTTAATTTTATTTCTTATGCACTACGCTGCTAGCAAAAGCAAATATGAATGTGATTTGATATACGAGGGCTGTTCAATAAAGAATGATCCCAATCTTTTTTTAACAAAGTACCTTTACTCATTCTCATAATTTTGATGGTCCTTCTCAAAATAGCATCACCTGAATGCAATGCACTTGTCCCATCGTTTCTGCAGTCTTCAAAGACATGCTGGAAACCGTTTTTGTGAGATCCTTCAAAATCGCCTCCGCAGCCTTCACCACTGCTTCTGATGATGGATAATGCCTCCAACGAATGCATTTCTTCAAGTTAGGGAATAGAAAAAAGTCACATGGGGCTAACTTCAGACTATAGGGAGGACGAGGGATGCACTTCATGTTGATTTTTGCAAGATATTCAGCAACAACATTGGCAATATGCGGCAATGCATTATCGTGGTGCAGCATCCAGCCGGCTTCATGGAAATGTCGTCTTTTGCGCCTGATATGGACTTCCAATGTTTTCAGGACATCCCTGTAGTGTTGTCCAGTTACTGATGTGTGTGCAGGTACAACATAGTATTAAACCATTTCATAAATATCAAAGAATGAGATGACCATAACTTTCCCAGCAGAAGAAACCTCTTTTGCTATTTTGGGGGTTGGTGATGGAGATTTCCAGACTGAGCCTTGCTGTTTGCTCGCAGGATCAAAATGATGTAGCCAAGTTTCATCAGCAGTGATTATGTTTGAAAGAAACTCCGGATCTTCCTCTAACATCAACTTTAACTGCGTATTACCTCCATTGCAGCGGTAGGTGATACTGAACATGTCTGAATTTGCCTTGTTCTCACAGGCAGGAACCAGGAGTACAACAATGAAACTACTACGGCAAGCTAACAGAATATAAGAAGCAAGCTAACAGAATTTTAGTGCGAAAAATTGTGACCGTAAAAATATTATGATTATTCTTTATTGAACAGCCCTCGTACATAAAATTCTGTCAACAGCAAATGTGATAAAATACTTTACTCATTTTGGTTGATTGTAGAAATTTAACATTAATTTTTAAGATTAATTAAAGCTATTACAAGATACTTACAATGCTCGGTTTGTTTTTTGGTTTCCTCTTTCTCCTGGGTTTAGGACGTTGTGGTTCAGAATACACAACTTCAACAAAATCAGCAGGTTTTTGTTTTTCCTGGAAAGTCAGTACATAGAAGTAGTGTATACAAAAATTAAAGAAAATTCTATGGAAATGTCATATCTTGAAGTATTATAAAAGTAACTAAATTAAATGAATTAAAGTAATTTAGTTGCCTTTAGCCAAAATGTTTGACAGACATGATAGGCCAATAAATGGAAAACTATGCAATCTTTATGAGGGTCAGCTAATAAGTCCCAAGCCTCACATAGAGATGGCACCACTGGGCCAGTTTGATGGATAGCATCAAGTAGTTTAATCTAGACCAGCTTGTAAACACAGTTACAGGTCACTAGCTTGTTTAGTTTTTGAATGACAGTATTTTAAACAAGACAAGTGTAGAGGTTTCATCTAAATGGTAAATTTGGAAAAACGAGAAGTGATTAAATACTTCCATTTGAAAGAATGCCTAAAGGAATCAAGGAGGAAAAAGACAGTGCATTAAAAGACTCTGCCCTTCATACACAATGATTAAAAGGTGGGTTGTCAAGTTTAAAATGGAACATAAAAGCACTAGTGATGAGCCTCGCTCTGGGTACCCTGTGGAAGTTACAACTATAGATATCATTGAAAAAATTCATCGTTTAGTACTGGAAGACCACAGATTAAAGTTATCTGGGATAGCAGTCTGTAAACATATCAAAAGAACCTGCAGGTAATATTTTATGTAATGTTTTGGGCTTTCAAAAGGTCTGAGCAAGATGAATGCTACATTTGTTGACACCTGATCAAAATACGTAAAACATGAAGCTATTAACAGTGAAGCAAACAAATATATACAAATATAATAATTTGTAAGTTAAAAAGCTTCACTATCTTATAAGAAATTATTACCATTATTACCATTTTCCATTCTTAAATGGTCCGATAGATTTAATGGTTTTGGAAAAGATATTTATTTAAAAAAATAAACATCACATAATGAATTTTGAAATACCGACAGTAGATTCTGTTTATAAATTTGTTTCATTTTCAAATGTTGGTAGTACTAAAACATAGTGAAATCTAGCGGCGGTAACGTTAATGAGATTGTTGATGGTTCAAGCTGATGTTAATAAGATATTCATGAAATCGCAATCCTAGTCAATTTATAAGAAAAGATCATTTCTTATAAGTAAAGTTTATTAATCTCAGAAACTATTTGTAGTTGGTTTATTAATACTTGTCACTTGTTTATATTTATGAGAGACTAGTTTCAAAGACATTCGCCTCCATTTTCAATCTCTTTCCAACTGGCATCTGTTGTTGTCTGCTCTCTCTCTGGTGGTGGAACTATGAACTTCTTTGTCAAATTAGTTCATAGTTCCACCAGAGAGAGAGAGCAGACAACAGATGCCAGTTGGAAAGAGATTGAAAATGGAGGCGAATGTCTTTGAAACTAGTCTCTCATAAATATAAACAAGTGACGAGTATTAATAAACCAACTACAAATAGTTTCTGAAATTAATTTTGACGTCACTGTTACTAAATTCCTCCAAACACATATAAAGTTTATTAAGTTACAAATTATTATATTTGCAATTACCTGATCAAAAGTTGCAAAGAAAAACTGTTTCTGGTTTGAAATTTGGAGCTCTACCATAAAAATCCCAGTGAATTTGAGACAGCTTATTGCTATGGATGAAACTTGGATGCATCACTGCACTCCAGAAAGTAAATCACCGTCAAAACAGTAGATTGCCCAGGTGAACCAACTCCAAAAATAGGTCAATTTTGTTAGCTAACAAGGTTTGGCAAGTGTTTCCTAGGATGCACAGGGAATTATTTTTATTGATTACTTAGAAAAGGGTAAAAACTGGTGACTACTATGCAAGCTTACTGCAACGTTTGAGTGATGAGGTGAACAGACATTTGGCAAAGAAAAAAATCTTGTTTCTTCATGACAATGCTCCGTTCAGTCACTGCAATGGGAAAGATGTGCAAATTAAAGTTCAAGCTGCTTGAACATCAACCCTATATACAAGATCTAGCACCCAACGATTACCACCTGTTCTCAAACCTCAAAAAATTTCTTGGAGGATGAAAATTTCACAGAACCAAGGTCAATAACACGGTAAACAGCTATTTTGAGCTCCACGATAAATCGCACAAGAGATGATTTAATTAAATTAGAACACCGATATGGCAAATGTATTAGCCTTTCTTGGGATTATGTCGAGCAATAAAGAAGAAAATTGTTTTAAATGGCTTTTTATTAAGAAGCCTGGGACTTAACAGCCGATCCTCATAATTAACAAATGTCCATTGTGTGCTACAACTGAAAATCCTATCAGCAAGAGGTGAATGTGTTACCGTTTTATTCACCATCAGTCATTTAAAGCACTTGCAATACATCAGATAGTATTAGTTTAAAATCCCAATTGGCAATTTAAAGCCTAGACAAGCTGGTTAAAATGCAAATTAAACATATATTTGAACAAAACAAAACATGAAGTTTTACTGAAACTCTACTCAATAATAATAAACTTACTAAAAGTTAGCTTTGATTACAGATATATTCAATTATGTGTTTGTGTGTATTTCTATATATTTTTATATTCTTACGATTTGCCTATATATTTCTTTTGAGCTGCTATTTTCTCTCCTAACCTACCACACATTTTGACTCTTTGCTTATCTATGTACTGATGGATCTTAACATAAATCCCAATGATTTTCATTTTTTTATGTTTTTCCCTTGCGTTTCCCATAAATTTCCTGAATAAATTTATATCGTTTCTTTAACTTATTTATCTTTATAGACCAACTTGGTAGTTCAATAAATGGATATCACATAGGGATCCAAACATAGACAGAAGCCTTGAAAAAAAAAGTAGAGCTTTTCAGGCAGAAGTATTTACTATCCTGAGGATTTGTGAAAGGCAATGGTGAGGCATGTCTTCCCAAGAGAGGGAAGATCAAAGAAATAATTTTCAATAAAATGAAAGAGAATAGCGAATTATATCTATTTATATTTTGTACATTTATTTATTTATTTATTTGTGTACTAAGCTATTACAACTGTTGAGCTGATCACCAGTATTTGGCCCAGGCCATTAATTGGTGAGCAGCCCATTGAATTACAAAATGTGTAGTACACTACTTACATTTCTATTACTACTAACATTACTACTATTGCTTACACACTATTGATCATTTCCTTTTTTCACAGTCCACTTCCATTTATTTTTCACTTTATCTAAGAACTGACCTACATTCTTGAGATTTTTATCTATAATTTTACATATATCAGGACTTCGCTTAATTTTTCTCCAGATATATTCTTTTCGCCAAATCTCTGTTTCCCTGCATTCGAAAAGGATATGTTCCACATCTTCCTTACCCCCACACAATGGGCACTTGTCTTTCACAAACCCATTCCGCTGCCCTTTTAGCCTCCACACTCCTGCTCTCAGCCATGCTATCCCCTTCCTTTCTTCATTAATGGTTTTATCTATATACTGCTCCCTTCCCCAGCCACTTTTTAACTCAACATAATATACCAATGACCTCTTTTCACCTAACTGGCTGAACAGTTTTTGAATCTCTATATCTTCAAATCTTTTTCTAACACCCTTCCAGAAACCTTTATAATTTCTCTCTCTTTTTCTCCAAATATCCCCTAAGCCATTATTTTCTAAATTGTTTCGTAGAGTGCTTGCCCAGCCCGAGCTTTGCAGACTTGCTTCTTGATATTTTAAACATTGTTGCAATAAGAGTCCTTCATCTAAATTCAAGATCCTATGCCAGTATTTCAAGGCTCTTTCCATTATTAACCCTTTCCTTGTTACTCTCCCCATTTCAATTTGAGCAACTTCGTTTGCTGTTGCCATTGGCAGCCCCAAAACTTCCTTACAGAACATCCTGTGTATCTGATCCACAACTTCCCACCCATTCTCAAGCCCCCATATTTCAATGCCATATAGCATTCTGGCCTCGACTACAGAACTATATACTCTTTCCAACCATTTCATCTCCATCTCTGGCATTTTATATAGACACCCTCTCACAGCCATCATTGCTGCTTTCCCTTTTGCCAGTGCTGATTTCTTTTGTTTTTCCCATTTGCCTCCTGCATCCAATTTTAATCCTAAGTAAGTACAGTCACGCACTACTTTGTATTCAGCTTCTCCCTTCTTCCACTTTTCATATTTACTCAATTTAGTTCCTTTTTTAAATTCTACAATTTGGGTTTTTTTGCTGTTTACCTTTAAGCCCCACTCTGAACAGTATTTCTCCACCTCTTGCAAAGATATTTTTAACCCATTAACAGTAATGGACATTATTACCAAATCGTCTGCAAAAAGTAAACCTGGGACTTGTAAGTTGTTTATTACTGGTATGAGACTATTATTCTTACTTATATTTTGTAATACATCATCAATAAATAAATTGAATAAAATTGGACTTAGCTTGCACCCTTGCCTTAGTCCTTTTCCCTCCAGTTGTATTTCTTTAGTTAGTGCCCCTTCTTCATATTTTATGCAAAATGTATTTTCATTATACAATTCTTTTAGTATAGTTACCATTTGATTACTCACTCCTTTCATTAACAGCTTATACCACAACAGTTTCAGCTCTACCCGATCGAAAGCTTTTTCCAAATCGATAAAAGCCATATATAATTTACCTTTCTTATTTTTTAGGTATTTATCTACTAGTGTTTTTATGATGAATACATTATCAACTGTCCGCCTCCCCTTTCTGAAGCCCATTTGGAATTCTGAAAGAATATTATGCTCCTCTACCCAGACTTGCAGCCTTTCTGCCAAAATACCCGTATAAATTTTTCCCACATTCGATAACAGTGCTATGCCTCGGTAATTATTGGGTATATCCATATCCCCTTTACCTTTATAAATTGGCTGAATAATAGCTTTTTTCCAACTCTTAGGTGTATACCCTTTGGTTTTCATTGAGTTGAACAATGATGTTATAACTTTAACTCGGTTCACGTCTTTGCTCCATTCCCTAATGAACTCTCCGGGTATACCATCTATACCTGGTGCTTTGTTCCTTTTAATTTTTTTAATTTGATTCATTACTTCTTCATCTGTTATGACACTGTCCAAGATTTCATTGAAATTATTTACTATTTCTGGGATTACCCTCCCTACACTAAAGCTTTCAAATGTATATAAAGTTGCAAAATACTCTAACCATTCTTCTTGAGTTATGTTAGATTTGACAATATATTTTTTGTATAATGTCTTAATACCTTTCCATATTTTACTTACATTATTTTCAGTAATAGTACTGATTAGTTTGCTGGCATTTCTTTTCCTCCATTGAGATTTTTTATTTTCCAGCAACTTATTATAATAATATTTGCTTAGCAGATATTGTTCTTTCAGTTTGATATTCCCTGATTCTCTCCATTTTACCAACTCCGCTTTTACAATACCTTTATTTATTTTACACTCCTCATCAAACCATGTGTCACTTTCAATAATTTGCCTGTTTCTAACTTTCATCTGTTCCCCTGCCCATTGCAATATGAAATTTAGGATATTCATCGCCTTTTCAATTTCAAAGGTTTCCGAATTATATAGTACCCCATACTGACATATTTTCCCTCGCTCGGAATTTAAAAGATTTTCAAAGTTTGCCTTATGGTATTCCTTCCACCTATATCTAACATGTTCTCTATTTGCTGTTATTTTCTCCCTTATTTTGTCAGCTTCCACATTTTGAGATTTGATTTTAATACATGTTAGTAATGGGAAATGACCACTATTGGTACTTATGTTAGACACTTTAAAATTAGTCACTATATGTCTAATATTAATGGACCAGAAAACAAAGTCAATTACACTCTGGCCATTTGCATTTATGAAGGTGTATTCCCCCTGCTCATCTTCACCGTATTTCCCATTAAGAATGTCAAGCGCATTTATTTCACAAAATTCAATGAGTTTTTCACTTCCTCTCTCGACGATCTTGTCCTTGCTACGTCTAATATTATCATTTTTCCCTGTTAGGTTATTATTTTCCCAATCATCTGTCAGATTTACGTCACTTTCCCCAATTCTTATATTTAGATCTCCCATTATTATAATCTCAATGTTAATGTATTTATCCCTTAACCTCTCAATGTCTTTGTCTAACAGATAAAATATTTCGGGATTATGAAACTGTGAGGAGGCTGGCGGGTTATACACTATACCTAAACATATCATGCTGTCATCTAGCTCCTTATCTTCTATTACAACCCAAAGCACTTCTTTATGCCTGGACCATGATTCTTTCATTGTTTTACACAGAGACTTCCTAATAAAGAAACCTAGGCCTCCAGATAGTCTCCCTTTCTTTGCATATGCTTCTCCCTTTCTTCCTACGTAACTAAAACCCCGTATGTCAATGACCTCATCTTTCAACCATGTTTCAACCACTGCTAAATAATCCAGCGTCCCCAAAAAGTGCTGTAAGATTCCCGTATTAATTTTATTTTTTATTCCCTCACAGTTCCAAAATCCTATTTTCCTGACTGACTGCTATTGTGAACCCGTTCTGCCCCTTGACCATACATACTTTTCCAATGTCTTTTTGCTTCTCAGCTGAATTCCTTCAACAGCTGAGGATCGTTTGTCTTTGTTTATCACCATTATACTTCCATGCGGCGAAGTTATAATATCTCCCGCCTCTGCTTTACCTCTCCTCCTGCCTTCACCACCTACCGCCCCCTCCTCTTCTTCTTCTTCACTACTACCAATAGTTTGCGTCCAGCTTCTTTCCCCTCTCTCCACCAGTCCACGTGCTGCCATAGTCTCCTCCCTCCTTGGTGACAGCCACTTTCTCCCGTTTGTTGTTACAGGTGTTGACGTCATCTTGCTGCTTTCCTCACTTCCCTTCTGTTCGACGGAGATTTGATTTCCTTTCGTCTTGTTGGATTCACTCAATGACGTATCCTCTGACGTGTTGGTTGTTACCACGTGCTGTATTACATCATCTCTGTGTTGTGTGCCGGTGCCAGACTTTGACTCCTTCGTCCCTTCCTGTGTATGTGAAACTTGGCTGGATTTTTGCTGAGTTATTTCCTCCCGTGTAGGCTCCCTGCTCCATACATCCCTCTTGCTCGCATACGTTGCGTTCGCTCCTTCTATCCAGAGTTGCAAATTTCTGATATATGCTCGTTTACCCGCAGCTCTCGCTTCCATCATCCTTCGGATTAGATTTTGCTTCACGTGTCTTTGGGCTGGTGTTAAATCCTTATTTATGAAGATTTTTGTGCCTTTCAACCTTTTAGCCCTTCCCAGTATTTCGTAGATTAATTGAGTTGTAGAGAAATGTACAATAATTGGCCTTTCCCCCACATGTCTTCCTACGCGGTAAGCCTCCACTATCTCCCAACCGTGTAGTTCTATTTGTAGTTTTTCTGTCAATATTTGGGACACTTCCTGCCATGGCCAAATACCTCTTCTCTCTTTCACTCCTATAAATACTAAATTTAGTCTTCTTCTCCGCTCATCTGCTCTTTCCAATTTCACTTTCAGTTCATCTACTTCCCCTCTTATACCTTGGATTTCTTTTCCTACTTCTTCTTTTATTTCCTTAGCTATTTTCTCCAGACTGTTGCCTATTCTTTGCTCCATCCCATCCAGTTTATTTATTTTTTCCACCAGATTCTCCAGAATAGTTTGTATTTCCTCTGGTCCAGGGTTCTGTTCGACTCCTCCTATTATTAATAACATTAGAATTATACATCCCAGTATTATGCCGCTAACCTCCATAGATCTTCCTATTTCCTTTTTCTTGATTTTCCTTTGCCTAAACAGTCCTATCCTTGCTCTGTACACTGTAAGCTCATCTCCCATTTTTTGCTTCTTGTGCCACTCTTCTAGAGCTCACTGTAACACAACCTTCCTCTTCAGCAGCTTGCTTAGCACTCCTCATCTATTTATATAGCAAGTGGTTGCATAAGCAGATATGCCTTCATGCATTAAAACAGGGAAATTTCAAGTAAACATAAGGCAGTGGTTTAGCTCAGTGTTTCTCAAACTCTTGTGCCTCAAGGACCCCCTTATCATGTAACTTGTTCGTGAACCCCCATAGTTTGTCAAATCAATTTATATGAACAAGTGAACTTCTGGTTGAATTTTATAATTAAATAATTACTGTATGCATAATTTAAGATATTTTCATACACATTTAGTTTTAAATTTAATTAATAATAAATTAAAAAATTAAAGTTAATCTAAAGAAAATAAACCTGTGTTTAAAATGTATTTTAATTAAAACATTATATCATACATATTGAAGTAAATTTTATACATTCACCCTGCGCCAGAAACCAAAATTTCTCAAGTTCATTTTCCTGGTATACAACCTTCCATCCTTTGCTGTTAAATAACTATTAGTTGGTCCTGTTCTTTTTCCTAAAGGTTATCATTGCTGCTGACTAAGTCTTTTTTCTAGAAAGGATACTTTATCCACTAATTCTGATCATCTGCTGTGCCCTCAAAGTTTTTAATGGGCCATTCAGGTGTTCTACTATGGCTTCTTCAATATTTTTAGGCAAAGTTTCTTCTGATGAAGTCAGATATTGTTTCAAAATATAAAAGGAGCCTAAGAATTTCTTTTCTACACGACCTTTGCTCACTTGGAAGATTCCCTATCATTGTTTCAATTTTCTCATAAACGTGAAAAGATCTGGTTTTGGTCCTTGCAATTTTCAGTTTAGTTCATTTAAGTGTGAGAAAATACTAGCTAGATATGCCACTTTGCACAACCATTAAAAGTCACAGTAGTTCGCTGAGAGGAAACTTTTCGTGGTTGCTGTCTTCAAAAAACAGCCTCACTTCATCATGTAATTAAAAAAAATTGTGAAAGAACATTTCCATAAGAAAGCCAGCAAACGTCTGTGTGCAAGAACAGTTGTTTATGTTTGCTTCCCATTTCTTCACATAGTTTCTTGAATATCCGTGAGTTAACAGGACAGGCTTTAATGTAGTTCACAATTTTAACTGTTCTAATGTTTTCTTTAAATCTGTTTTAACAGCCAACACCTCTCTATGTATCAAGCTATGAGTCCACTTAATCTCAGGGTTGACAGCTTAAAATCGAGCTTTCAATCCAGTGTTGTGTCCAGACATCACTGTCGCTCCGTTGGTGCTTACACCTACACAAACTTTCCACTCAAGACCTTGTTCTGAAATAAATCCATCAAGTGTCTTAAAGACATCCTCAACAGTGTTGTGCAAGAGTTCCCTACAAAACAGGTCTTTAACAAGTTCTTTCTCGTGTTCGTAATGTACAAAAGCTAACAAATGAGACTTATCAGTGAAATCAGTACTTTCATCAAGTTCTAAAGCATACATTGTTGTTGATTTTAACCTCATAATTAGTTGGTCCGGGACATTTTGAGACGTATCAACAATTCTATGTTTAACTGAATCATTTGATAGTGGGACTGTGTTCAGCTCTTTGGCAGCTGAGTCACCGATCATTATGCTACATATCTTTTAGCTGCTGGCAATATTAATTCCTCTGCAATGTTACAAGGCTTGCTACTTTCAGCAATGAGTAATGCCACTTCATGGGAAGCTAGTGTTGCTTTTTCATTACTAGTTCCAATAGAAACTTTTTCTATTCTAGATTTACTCATTTTCATCTCCTTACCTTTTATTTCAAAATAATTAAGTGTCTTAACCAATGCAATCAGATGTTTCGTCTCTAAATGTCTTTACAGCTTAGCAGGCTTCATTGCCTCACTGGACGGTACATCATAACACAAAACACATTGAGGTTTTTGTTCATCTTCAGTTCCAGCTTGAACAAATCCGAAACTTAAATATTCTTTGCTGTATTTTCGCCGTTTTACTTTTCCCAGGTCGGCAGCAACTAGTTATACTAGTAGGCTCACTACTACAATTTGTCTCTTGATTGCCAGTAATTGTAGGCTTACATTTAACTGATCCAGTCTGTAACCAACAATTCATACAGAATGACGCGAATAAATTCTCACGATTCACAATTACAAACTGTCTGGGCAATCAAACACTATCATCCACGACTTCATCGCAGCGACGACTGGTTGTACGTGCATATGTGCAGCAGGTGCCAGTGACAGCACTGACTCATACCTCCACGTGTAGGCTAGGCTGACTTCAACCACACAGCAGCTAACCGCTCATGTTCTTATGGTTGCATCATTGCTATTATAATGCTGCACTACACGCTCCCAACTATTATGTTGATTGCACCTCTCAGCTGCGTTATATCATTACAACATAGCTGTATAAAAATGTTAAGTAAAACATATGTAGTTTGGCACTGAGCAGATAAGTGACTCAGTAAATACAATTTTATGTTTACTATAGTTTTAATTCAACATTTTAACTTGACTTAATGGACCCCCTTGCGGATCCCCGGGGTCCGCGGACCACACTTTGAGAAACACTGATGTAGCTAACCTCCCTTTTAACATCTTTATGTTGAATGCTGATATCATTAAGAAGTTGGTTTGACTTGTCACTTTTTTAATTATATTTTGTTGTTCTTCATAACTAAAAGGACTAAACCTACTCTTCAGTAATTTTTATATTGTACAGTCACAGGTAGGCACTTCTTGTATTGAGAGATGGTCACACCACAAGCCAAAATATTCCTGTTTTCCTTATCCACTTAAACGTTCCAGTTATTTCTAGAGCTGGCTAAAAGTGCGTAAATTGTTAATCGAAAATGAAGAAAGTATGCAATTCACACACTTTTGCTAATAACTTAAAACTTCACAAGAATTTCCTATTTGTACCCCATAAATAATATGTAAAGCACTATTGCTAATGCTATTGAAATATACCAGCAGATGTATTTAAAGATGCCACATAAAACAGAAAAAAAAAAAAAAAACTTCTCTCGCACATTACAGACGCTTCATGTGACAATCTTTCAGTACCCTAACCATTGAGGAGTTGCGACTTCTTCTGGAAACCATTGAAGCATGGTATTCAATGTTACAAATGCATAAATATGGAAATATTCAGTAGCGAATGAGCTTGCAGAATTTGCCACTCAAACAGCTGTCCAATTGCCCACAGCACTGCATACATTTGCAAATAAATCTTGAAAATGAGTCCAGAACATATAAAATATCATATAGAATAAAAAGAAGTATTTCAGAAAGTGGAGTGCCATTGTTACTAAAATTAGGCAAATGAGTCAACCTTGTATATACTTTTCTCCCATTTACAAGGTGGAGAAAAGTATATACAAGGTTGACTCATTTGCCTAGTTTTAGTCATATAAAATATTGTTTGGCATGAGTTTTATTTTTCTTCTTTTTCACCAGAAATTCTTGGGGAAGTAGCACTTCCAGTGCTTCATTGTTGTACACTTTTCCATTGATGAAAGGTTACTTTGGTAAGCAAATTAGAAATTGATATGGAAGTGCTGCAATGCCCTGACATGAGGGCATAAAAAGCTGAACGGCTAGCTAAACTGGATACTGGTATACCGTAAACTGACCATGAACCTGTGGTTAAAATCAGTACATATTGGCAAAATTTCAGTAAAAGCATCTAAGTAAAACCTCGTTAACCTAGACCTCTAACCTAGACATCTGGATAACCCAGATCAGTTTTGAACAACAAAAAAGTTAGGTTACATAAAATATAATTGTAACAAAACTTCATTTATCTTTAACCCTTTCACAGGTATGGACATGTATAGACGTCCTGCGCATACATGCATTTAATGCTCATTTAATGCCAATTATTTTAATCTTGCTATTTTACAATAAATTTAAATTAGTTCTATAAGGGATGTAAACGTACCCTTAAAGATTACACAGAAAATGAAGCTAGTTACAGTGGAGTAATAAATATATTACAAATAAAATATTTAGTGATTATGTTCCACTTAACTTAATTTCGTAAGCATTTACCCACATCTTCAGACAAACACATTTTGTTGTCAAACACAACGAGGAAGATGTGGGCAAATGCTTACAAAATTAATTTCAAATAGAAGATAAAAGTTTTGTCATCAACTTCTTAAGATAAGTGGAAAATAATCACTAAATATTTTATTTGTATTATTGTATCCTTAAAGGTTCCTTTTTGAATTGTACACCTCCAAACCTGGATAAACACCCAAGGGAACATCTGCAGATTCACACCAATTATTGGTTTCCTTGCAATATTCTTTTTTGCAACACACTAGACATTTTCGAAATGGTTGCGACTATTTTGGTTGTGGGTGGTATCCTTTTAGGAAAGTGTTTTCTCTCAAGTATGAGGGATGATGTCGTGGTGAATTTCTTACCCCCAGTATAGAGCCCTCTGAGTATTATAATACCCAATTAGGTTACAAGCTATTATACACGGAAGTACAGGAAGGTGAATGTCTTGCATGAATTTACAGCTCTGAAAATTACTAAATAATTCTGCATGGTTACATCCAGTGGTATAAAAATACTTGTTTTACCATTTAACTGTTTTTCGTAAAGAGGTATAGCTAGTAATAGCTGATCCACATCACCCATATTTGACCCGCTATTTCCCCAAACAATGGAGTACATGCCATCTGTAGACCAGTACACGTCACTGCTAACTATATCCTAAACTTCTCCTTCATAATCGCACAACAAATCTTCCAGGTTTTCTACAGTAATATCAGAAGCCTGTATACATTATATGCAAGCTAATTTATTTGCTACATTATGGGGATAAGCCATGGCCAACCTTGAAATTTAACAATTTCAAATGTGACATTCATTTAGCTCTTGATAGCTATAAGAAATCACTGTGAACACAGAGAGAGTATAAATAGCTAAAATACTGAGCGAAAACAGCTGCATAAGGCTACCAGAAACTTTGTAATAACAGATCTGTAATAACAGATGCTGACAGGGAGTTTTCTTACCAGCGTGTGTGTAACGCAACATATACTCGTATGACTATCGCTTGGTATAGCATAAACTAAAAGCTAAAACCTTGAACCAGAGAAGTCGCTTGTGTAGCTATACATTTGTTCGTATACACAAAACAAAATGATTCAAATATTAGGCGCGTTTGGCACAAAGAATGGCTTTTGCTACAGTGAAACAAAGTAGTGAAATTTCAACGATTTATTAATGTAGTCTCTACTTTTTTGTTACTGTAGATGAATACTGCCTTTAATTGGTTTTAAACCATTTTTTTTCTCGTTTAAATAACTTAATAAACACGGATGATACGGAATTGTATTTATGATGCATTTTTACAGCATTTCACAATTTAAATGTCTTTTTCTGTTTATTGGGTATCCGTTTCCGGCCCCTGAAGGGTTTAAATGGCCGTCGGTGAAGCGGTTAAGGAAACTGATGAACATTTCAGGAAATTGTGTAAAAATGATGTTAATCGAAAAAACTATTTGTAATTGATTTATTGACACTTTGTCACTTACATTTTTATATTATCGAGGGACTAGTTTCGGAAGCCATCGCTTCTATCCTCAGTCTCTCCAACTAGCGTCTGTTATCATCTGCTTTCTTCCTTCTGGCGGTGGAACTATGAACTTCTTTGTCAAATTATCAACTGGTGGGATTTCAAAGTTCATTACTCTGCCTTATTTTTCCATATGAATATGTTCTTCCATTTTGTCAGTTTATTTTGGTTTATCACTTTTACTAATTTTGGATTGGACATCATATCAGGACTGATGCAAATCCAAAGTTACTAAAACAAGTGATAAACCAAAATAAACTGACAACATGGGAGAACATACTAATATGGAAAACTAAGGACCGAGTAATGAACTTTGAAATCCCATCAGTAGATAATTTTACAAAGAAGTTGATAGATCCACCATCGATAGAAGAGAGCAAACAGATGCTAGTTGGAGAGAGGTTGAGGATGGAAGCAACGGCTTCCAAAACTAGTCCCTCGATAATATAAAAATTTAAGTGACGAAGTGTCAATAAATCAAATACAAATAGTTTCTTTGGTCGATTTTGACATCACTATTGCTAAATTCCTCCGATCATGCATCAAAATTATGTTGTTTGGCATAAAAAATGAAGTCCTGTTATACAGACCAAAAACTGCTATTCTTAGTAGGCACATTACTCAAATTCTTTTGCAAGCAGGCAAATTCATTGCACTCACCCCACCTTTTTAGCACCAGGTTGGCAGAGAAACTTTGATCAAGTTATAGAAAAAGTTGTGGCCTGGAGCATGTAACATGTCAAAAAACAAGATTGAAGAAGTAAAAATAAGTGTGGAAGATTTTATAGACATTTTTAAAAATATCAATGGTTTTCCAATGTTAATGAAGAAGACATTGACAATTGGTTGCAAATTGACAATAACAGAGGTTATAAACTGATTACAGAGCAAGGCACCATGCAGTGTTACTGAAAATGAAAATTCAGATTCAGACTGTTGATGAACCAACTATGGTTATGACCCATGCACAAGCAGTAGCAAACAGAGTAATTGATTTTAGTTAATTGACGGAAATTAATCATTTCTCCACACTAGCCGTATATAGGCTAAGGTTTTTCATAGATAGTCAATATGAAAAATTCAATGTCATGGCCAGGATTTGAACCACGGATCTCCTAGTTTCCTTCCAGTTGCTCTTAACCTTTGAGCTACAATGGACAACGTGCTGTCCTGACATTAAATTCTCCATTTGACTCGTATATTTCCCCGGTAGACCAATAGGGGCTCTCGCATCCCAGATACACCATTTGTGGGGGACTTAAGTACTTACGATAGTAAGTCGCCATAAACGGTATATCTCGGATGCGAGAGTCCCTATTGGTCTACCGGGGAAATATACAAGTCAAATGGAGAATTTAATGTCAGGACAGCACGTTGGGCATGGTAGCTCAAAGGTTAAGAGCGACTGGACAGAAACCAGGAGATCCGTGGTTCAAATCCCGGCCATGGCATTGAATTTTTCATGTTGACTATCTAGAGTAATTGATGCTTTATTTTGAGTCAAGCCAAAACATTGCCAAATGAACATGTAATGTTGAAGTGGATGCGATCTCACACTGCTCGTAAGCGATACACTACACTGAGACAGCAGAAGTTCACTGCCATTTTTATTACTGTCTGCCCACAACAAGAAGGTAAGATAGGAATGAAGGGGAGAGGGGTTTGAATTGTTAATCTGCTCTGTTAGTGGATCTGTTTACTAGGAAATGATTGTATGAGAGTGCATGTGAATCATCCATGCTGCCAGATCTAATGCTTGTTGCAGTAACTGCAGTGATAGGTATTATGTATGGACGAGTTATGTGACAACACTTATGTATTTTAAATGCACCTAGTATCCTCGTCATATTCGGAAGGCGAGCATAAGCACTGCATGGATAGCAAAAGTGATCATGTTACACATTCCTCTAGCTTGCCTTCTTGTGCTGGGCAGACACTACAGACTAGTTTGTAGCTATATTGTGAACAGTACAAAAACATATACTATTACAATACATACAGTGTATGTTTTTTTAGGTGAAAGTGTGACCATACAAATTTTCTTAACTACATTAGAAGTATTTTGCTCATGTATATGTTTTCTTATCATTTTTCCATCATTCTCTGGGTAACCTGGATAATCGTTAACTCGGATCATCCCTGGTGATCCAGAACAATGTTTTACTGTATTAGAGAAACACAGCAACTTAAGTGGGAAACCTATCTTGGATAAAGACAAGCTAGGAAACTGGTCCATGCAACACTATCTACTGAGGTTGGACAAAGGAATATGGAAATTAGTTGCATTAATCTTTTAATACGATCATTAATTCTGGGAAAAATTTACAAAATTAAACCCATCTGTATAACCTGAAAAGAGGATGAGGAAACTACCTTGCATATCTTCTTGAACTGCCCATCCCTGGCAGGAAACACTTACTCTTGCTGTAACAATGGAAGACCTAAAAAGGTATTCTTTCCAATTGTTTGCACAATAAGCCTTTTAGTTCTTCCATACATCTCCAAAATTAAATAATTTCTATCATTGCTGCTATTAACAGCAATAATAATTTATGGTATATGCCAGAATGTTTTACAGAGTATTGTTTCTAGAAAGTAAGGCACTTCTTTCAATACCATAATGTTTAAGAAATCCTAAACAGGCAATATTAAGAAACAACTAATCACACAGAAAATGAAGCTAGTCACAGTGAAGCAACAAGTATTACACAAATAAAAACATTTGTAACAGAGTCTCTGCTTAAGAAGTTGTTAATTCCTTCTTCTTTATAAAAGATCGATTTCGAAGACCTTCGTCTTCAATTTACTAAATAAAAAAAATAAAAAAATAAAACGGAAAATGAAGGCGACGTGCCTTCGAAATTGATCGTTTCTAAAGAAAGAATCATCAACTTCTTAAGTTAAGTAGAGACTCTGTTACAAATATTTTTATTTGTATAAGAAACAACTAAACTTACACTTTATAGAAACAACTTTCTCCAGATAAGGTAGTTTAATTAAAAGACTTACCGAGTCATTTCATTAAAACTTATAAGGTCACTGACTCAACTATTAAAAACAGGAGTCACATGAGTTAACTTTTAAAAAATATGATTCAATAAATCTTTTAATATTAAATCAGCTTCAACAATGCTTTTAATCATAACAATTTCAATAAGGTAACTTGTTTTTCTCTTAAACTAATGAAACAGCAGTACAGAAATAATACTAAAAGACTCCTATTTGCAAACACACATTTTACTTGACAATTATTTTTATTATAACTTCACTGAGATTGCACTACTTTAAACAGGTTTTGACGGCTTAAAAGGACTAGATTGTAAAGGGCTTACACCTGTTTCCCAGGCTTGTTCTTCATCTGCTGCCGCACAACTTTCATAGTTACCCATACAACTCTGAAAAATATGGATGAATGAAAAGCATTATTATGAAATAAGCTTAAAACATATTATAAACATACCTATTTTGTAATATTCAAGTGATTTCACCTATAATAAATTACTTTCACAGCTATCCAATAAATTATAGAAACTTATTTTTTTTAACCAATTGTCACATAAGTGTATACAAGGTGTTATTAGTATGAGTACGCAGATTTAAATGGCAACTTCCTGATAAGCTGAAACATAAGCACCTGAACCATTTTCCTCTTAAGTGCATGACTGCATAAATAAAAAATAAAATTGACCAAGGCTTTGATTGTGAATGCTATTTACCTGTGCAATTAGAATTAACAAAACAAGAGCTGCAAAAGATCTTATTTGTGAATTTACCATATGTTGCTAAAAGATTTGTTTAGCCACAAAATGATATGAAAGGACTGATTCCTGCATGTTTATTGCAATATGAGGGGCACTACTTATATTTTGAGCCTTGACAACCCTGAATGTTGTAGGTACCATATGACATTTCCAATGGAAAGTTTGACATTGTTGACTATAATCTACTTCAGAAATTTTGTCAATAAAGCGTCATTTATTTTCTTGACATTAACTTGAAAATCGTGTTTCAAAAATACATAGAATTAACTCGTGAAAATGTTTAATGCAATAATTTATTATGACTTTCGACATGGATTATCATGAAAAGAGTGCATTGATCAACTAACTTCCACATTTTGCGATGAAGCTCCATCCTTTGCCACTGTGAAATGCTGGTATAACAAATTTAATAGTGGGCACCAATCACTTAATGATGAAGTTTGTGAAGGTCATCCAAAATCAGTTACTGTGCTACAAAACAATGATGCTGTGCAAAAACTAATAATGCAAGATCGTCATGCGATAGTGTGAGATTGAAGCAACGTTAGGATGATGATGATGATGATGTATGGTGTTTAAGGGTGCACAACTGCATGGTCATTAGCGCCCATAAAAGATGATAAAGCTAAAAGTAACGCTAAAAACTATCTAAAACACAGTCATCGCGAGTAAAATTACTGCCCAAGCACACACACGCACGTCTGTGAAAAGCTAAAACTTTAAAAGGATTAAAAGCCGTAAAAAGGCATAAAATGCTAATTAAATGCTAAAAGTAAGATTTGCTATGAACATAAAAATCTTAGCCACCTCAGTCTGGTTGTCCGCCAGAACCTCTGCCAAGCTGGCCCGCAGCTGGAGACTGGCGGAGACGTGTCAAGTTAAAACAGTCTAAAAGAATGTGGCGTACTGAGAGGTCGCCACCACAAAGCGGGCAGACCGGAGCAGGACGCGTGTTTAAAAGGTGGCTATGACTAAAAACACAGTGGCCAATCCATAGCCGAGCAAGTATTACTTCCTCTCTCCGGGATACACGAGAGGAAGTGGCCCAGGGTATCGGAAGCTCCTTCACCATTCTCAATATGTTTCTTCGGAGAGCAAACCAGTCATCGTGCCAGCACGACAGTACTGCTCTCCGCACAGTGGACCTAAAATCTTCAGAAATACAAAAAGGAATGTTAACCCTGGACTCTCTGGTCGCCGCCTTAGCTGCCGAATCTGCCAATTCATTGCCCATAAGGCCCGTGTGGCCAGGAACCCATGCAAATACAACGCTGATGCCCGAGGCGTACAGCGTGTGGAGGGTATCCTGGATATCTTTCACAATTGGATGGGAGCTGTATAAATGGCGAAGACTCTGGAGGGCACTAAGGGAGTCGCTGAGAATTAGGCAGTCTCCCAGCCGTCGACGACGTACAAATAAAGTTGCTCGATATATTGTGTAAAGCTCAGCGTTAAAAATGGAGGTGCTGCTACGGAGACCGAATGTATACGGTTCGGTTCCGTATACAAATGCACATCCTACACCGTCTGAGCTTTTTGAGCCGTCGGTATAAATAAAAATACGGTCATTGTAAAGGTTTAAAAATTCCAAAAAAACAGACGGATGGTGCAGGGAGCCATTGTGGACTTCGCGTATTTTGTCATGCCCAGGTCTACTTGTGGCGTCCCACGCAGCCATGGAGGGAACACCCTCTCGCCCTTAGAAAACAGTTTAGGGGTTCTAATGCCATGCCTACCAAGAAGCTCCCGGAAGCGGTAACCAGAGGGCTTGGGAGTATGTGGGGTGCTCCTATAACACGCGTCCAATGATGTGTTAGTGAATGACACAAACGTGGGATGCGTAGACATGCAAAGGAGTCCACAGCCATAATTCGCCAATAAAATATCACGCCGGCACTGCAGAGGGGTTCGGCAGATTCGGCGTAAAGGCTGATAACGGGGCTGGTTGGAAAAGCCCCAATAGCAATCCGTAAGCCACAATTGTGGACAGTGTTTAATTTTTGCAGTACAGATGGACGTGCCGAGGCATAAACGACACTACCATAGTCTAATCTGGGACGAATCAGTGCGCGATAGAGTCGCAGCAACACTGTGCGATCCGCTCCCCAAGATTTGCCACCTAGTACTCGCAGAAGATTCAGAGAACGGTCACATCGTGCTTTCAACTGTGTTGTATGTGAGGACCAGCTAAGTTTCCTATCGAATACCACACCAAGGAATCTCGCCTCATCTGCAAAAGGGAGGAGATGTGTACCCAATCGGAGGGAAGGTGGAAACCGTCTCCGATGTCGCCAGAAGTTGACGTAACCTGTTTTCTCAGCCGAGAAGCGGAAGCCAATTCTGGAGCTCCAATCGTAAAGATTGTTTAAGCACTGCTGTAGGCGGCGCTATAGAAAGGGAGTATGCTGAGAAGTACAGTAGACGGCAAAGTCGTCGATGAATAAGCAGGAATAGACTACGGGTGGAACACATTCTGATATAGGATTAATAGCAATAGCAAACAGTGTGACACTTAATACCGAACCTTGAGGTATGCCGTTCTCCTGAACAAAGGGATGCGAAAAAACCGAGCCGACCCTTACTCGGAAGAAGCAGTCTTTCATGAACTCCTGAATGAAAAGCGGTAGGCGGCCACGAATGTTCCAGGAGTGAAGGGTGCGTAGCAAGCCTGCATGCCAACATGTATCGTATGCTTTCTCCAGGTCGAAAAATATCCCGACGGTTTGACATTGCTTCAGGAAGCCGTTCATTATTTGTGTCGACAGGGACACAAGATGGTCCGTTGTTGAGCGGCGTCGCCGAAAGCCGCACTGGATGTTGGTCAGAAGGTTGTAACGTTCCAGCCACCACACCAATCGTCCATTGATCATGCGTTCCATCACTTTGCATATGTAACTGGTGAGCGAAATAGGACGATAGCTAGTACATAGGTGCGGGTCCTTTCCGGGCTTCAAGAAAGGTATAACTGTGGCTTCTCGCCACTTAGCCGGGAAGGAACCATTAACCCAGATGCGATTATACACCTCCAGCAGAAAGGTCTTACCTTCCGGAGAGAGCTGTTGTAACATTCTAACGTGGATACCGTCCGGTCCTGGTGCTGATGGGCGCGAAGATGAAAGAGCGTGTTCTAGCTCTGCCATGGTGAGAACGCGGTTATAGTCTTCAAGGTTTCCAGAGCGAGAACAGAAACCTTGAGATTCTACCCGAGTTTTCATGGAAAGGAACACAGGCGCATAATGATCTGAGCTAGACACTGCAGCGAAAGCGCTGCCAAGGGTGTTAGCCACGTCAAAAGGTACCACGACTGTTCCTCTAGGAGTTTTTAACCCAGCAATTGTCCTGTAGGTCAATTTTCCGGCCACGCGCCTTAACTTCTCCCATACAATAGAGGAAGGTGTATGGCGATTAAAGGATGATACGAATGTGTTCCAGGATATTTTCTTGCTAGTCTTTATGATTTGCCTAGAGCGGGAACGTGCTTTCTTGTACTCAATCAGGTTTTCTAGGGTAGGGTGTCATTGGAAAACCCTTAGAGCACGCCTACGAGGACGGATAGCATCCCGGCACTCATTCGTCCACCATGGGACAAGGATGTTGGCGGGGATTTGCGGTTGAACGGGGAATGGACCGTTCTGCCGCGGAAAGTATTCTCTCTGTGAGATGTTCAACTAAATGGTTCACAGTCGTGCTCCTCATAATGAAAATGGGCCAACTGGGAGTAGAGAGTCCAGTCTGCGCAATCAAATCGCCATGTAGGCATATGTGCGGAATGGGCATGTTGGACTAATAGACTAACAAGACATGGAAAGTGGTCGCTAGAATGTAAGTCCGAGATGACATTCCATTGTAGCGAAACTGCTAACTGTGGTGAGCAAACTGCCAAATCAAGATGAGAGAAGGTGTTGAAAGCATCCGAAACAAATGTGGGTTCTCCAGTGTTCAGGAGAACGAGGTTATGGCTGTCCATGAAGGTGGCGACAATTGTGCCACTCGCACACGTCCGACTTGAGCCCCAGAGATGGTGATGGGCATTTAGGTCGCCCACCAACAGAAAGGGTGGTGGTAACTGGTTAGTCAGATCTTGGAGCTTAGTAAGCGAGAGATCTTGGGAGCGGGGCACATAACACTGCAGACAGTGAACTGAGAGGTTGGCAGTGTCACGTGTACAGCAACCGACTGGAAATCAGTCTGTAAAGGCACAGCGGTTACATACAGATCATCCCGGACCAGTACCATAGTGCCTCCGTGCACAGGACTACCTTCATCGGGTTAAAGATCGCATCTTGCTGAGATATACCACCAGATGTTGCAGGAGTCCTGGGGCCGGAGCTTGGTCTCTTGTAAGCACACAAGGTAAGGTGCGTGCTCACCCAGAACAAATTAAAGCTCTTTTCGATGCGCTCGTATTCCGCGTATGTTCCAGTGGAGAATAGTCACGGGTATAGTGAGATAAGATGTTGAGCTTACTTAAGATGATTTTTGCGGTGGCCGAATCAATTTACCCTTTTTCTTCGGTGTCGGGCTAACACCTTTAACGTCAGGTTTATCCTGCCGCTTCTTCTTCTGCACCCTGACAATGTGGTCCGCATCTTCCTGGTCCATCTCTTTGCCGGAAGAGGCCCCTTTCCCTAGAGCAAACTTGGGTTCGAGGACCTCGAATCGATTGCACACAGAGATCGACGAAGACGATAGTCGTCGATCAGAATCATCACCAGAAAGCTCCTCAGAGGAAGAGCTTCGGGATGTCCTAGAGCCTTTCTTCTGTTTTGTCACACGGGTCGAATCCTTAAGAAAATCTGTCCTTTGGTAACTGGTCTTAAACTTTTTTGGTGCGGCATCATACACGCTGATGCTTTAGCCGGTGACAGAGCTGGCGATCTCCTTCCAGATGTATGCTTAGGCGACGAAGATGCGGACTGGGCTGTTGGTCTGGCGGGCTTCGAAGATGGTGACGGAGTGATGGTTTTCTCCGATATAGCTCGTCTTGAGTGGCGATTTCTCTCCTTGGTACAGGCTTTGCAGCTACAGAACTGTAAGTAGCTGCCCGAGGGGGAGATGGTAAGCGAGTACGGGCAAGTTTCCGGGCTTCGGAGAAGGACACCTCTTTCACCTGGATCTCCTTTTCCTCAACATAGCATGGGCAATCTCGAGAGCTGGAGGCGTGCTCTCCAGTGCAGTTCATACATTTAACTGGCGATGAACACGCCCCATCATGCTGAGTCATCGCGCAGTTATACAACGCACTGGTGTGCCCGAAACGCTGGCACTTATAGCATCGCAGTGGGTTTGGTATATAGGGGCGCACCTCAATGGTCTCATACCATGCCCTGATCCTTTGTGGGAGATCGACCCGATTAAAGGTCAGGAACAGGGTATGGGTAGGCACCAATTCCCCTCGCTCTCAGCGCTGCACACGGTAAACAGCCGTCACACCTTGGTCTTGAAGGTTCTCTACAATTTCCTCATTCGTCATACCGTCCAACGCACGGGTGTTTACCACTCCACACGAGGAGTTGAGGCTCTTATGGACTGTGATGCTTACCGGGTAGCTGCCCAACAGGTTCGCCTTCAATATGACAGCTGCCTGGGATACAGATGTAGCTTCCACCAGGAGCGTGCCATTGCGTGAACGAGTACAGGATTTAACTGGACCAGCTATCTTATCTAAGCCCTTTTGGATGATGAAAGGGTTCAGAGACAAAAAATTCCTTCCTTCCTCAGTTCTGCTTATTACTAAGTAGCGAGGACCACAGGACTCGACTACTTCCTTTCCATTACCCTTCAAAGTTGTTGGTTTAAATTTAGGTCCCATTGCGGTAATGTCCTCCACCATTGCAAACGTCTCCGATGGCATGCTCATATCCTGGGCGCCACCCCGGCTTAGGTGAGAGTCCTGGCCTGGACTTTGCTCACCCTAGGGTCACACCTCCCAGTGTAAAGACAGAGGGACCCAATCGCCTTCAGGTGTGTAACAGCTCATGCAATGGCCCCTCCCCGGGACTGACCTTTATCAGCGGATACGAGCACAGTCCTACATGGTAACAAGGAGCTGGGAGTTACGTGTTACCCAGTCACCCCTTGCGCTTCCCACTCCACCCGCGCTATGTTACCCGTCAGACATGTGCTCAGGGAGGAAAAAGAAAATAACAAAAAATAAATGGGGTCAAACAACGAAGTGGACCATATTTTGGGCGTTTGAAGGAACACTCTCACCTTGCGGAGGAACCCAATCGAGAGATTACACCAGAGCCTCTTCTGCCAGTTTTCGGGGTTACTGATGGGCCTTCTCGGCAGCCGTAGCGGTCCTGGGGTGCACGAAGTCCCCACCGTACATCACCCCAATCAGTCAGTCCCCTACTTCCTGTTGCCCACCCCTCTGGACGAGGACCACAGAGGTTGGATTTTGAGGGGCGCAATGTTAGGCATTAGTTCCACCAGCATATATAAAACATTGCATGATTATTTGGCCGTGAAAAAGGTTTGCTCTTGTTTAATCCCACATAATTTGACAGAATGTTAAAAAGATGCTCATTTCGATTGGTGTACAAAAATGCTCAATAAATACAATGGCAATGCCTCAAAAGACATACATAAGATTGTAACACGTGACGAATCATAGATCTATGCATATAAGCCAGAACGTAAACAGCAGTCGACTCTATGGGTGTTACAAGATGAAGCAAATCTAACGGTTGTTTGCACTTGAAGGACTTCTAAGCAAATGCTCACCTGCTTTTTCAGCAAAACTGGCCATGTGGTATGTGCCTTTAGAAGGACATAAAACGGTCAATGCCAAATGGTACACAACCATTTGCTTGCCAGAAATCTTTGGTGAAGTAAGGAAAACCAACAAGAACTGTAGGATCGCTAGTCAGGACAATGTGAGTGCACACACATCTCGTCTAACAACAGAGTATTTGAAGGCTAAAAAAAATTAAATTGATAGGTCATCTCTCATACAGTCCTGAATTGGCACCCAATGATTTCTTTTTGTTCCTGAACATCAAGAATAAATTACGCAGACAATGATTTCCATTGGTACAAGAAGTCGTTAATGCCTTTAAAAACCATGTTTTGGAGGTGTCTCAAGAAGACTGGAATAAATGCTTTGAAAAATGGTTCAAACGGATGCGAAAATGTATTGATCATAAAGGAAAATATTTTTAAAAAAATAAAGCAGTACTCAATAAGAAATTACTTTCTTTTAATTATTAGGCTCAAAATATAAAGTGCCCCTCGTAAAGTTGTAAGCTTACACTTGGCAACCCGGCAACATTGGTGTGCATTTGGAATGAAAGGTCAGGAATGTAAACAGTAAATCACCTACTGCAACATTTGGTACAACAGCCGGTTCTGTTAATGCTTCAGATGTGTCTAATGCATTCATAACTATGGCAACCTTTACGATCCAGAGTATGCCTCTTTCTTATGGCAAAGCTGACCACCCCACTTGAGATGTTTCCCAATAAGATAATTCCCAACCCAAGAGTCATAACAAAGAGTCCAACGGAGCATACTTTGAGCATCTACTCTAAATAGACATATCTTGATGTTGCAGTTATTGACCATTGATAAATTTTCTGTTTAGCCATCAATGTGGCTTTGATTTAATTTTACAAGATACACCTGAATGAAATATTTCCATAATGAACATTTGAATTTGTTATCCTTGATCAGTTTATGCATAGAATTTTACATTTATATCTCGTGAATACGATTGAATAGCTTAAAAGAAAACCACCCTGCTCCTTGCTACTAGCAGTAGCTGATAAACACATAGACACAAGTCGAGCCAGCTGTCAAGTGTGAGCCTAATATACACTTTACCCATTGCAGGTGTGAATTGCATGCAGGGTCACAAACCAAAACAAAAACATTAAACTCTGAAATCCCCTCTGTTGCCAGACTGTGCAGATAATGTATTCAATAATTCAATTATTTCCTTTCTTTTTCAAAATAAATGACATTGTTAACGGATTTTGTTATTAGTCATATTTGGATCTTCCAGCTTGCAAAATCTGCACACTCATACCCCTAACATCCTATATGCATTAGTACAAAGACAGTAAGTGTTTATACATACACAAATGGGTTACACTGAAACTGAATCACCTTTCATCTAATTTAGAACATTATTTGCAACAATAGCAGTACTTACTATTTTGCATTAAAGATTGAGGAATTACGATTCCACTTTTGTAGCAGAATTTTACGCAAAAGGCACGAGGGATGGTGTTTTTTGTTTGTAATTTACGGCCCCCAACGTTAAGTCATATCGCACGGTAAATGAATTAGGTGAAATGGTACTCAAATGAGTCCAGGGTCCATGGAGCTCAGAGTTAACCAACATTCATCTTGAAGGATAAGGGAAAACCACGGAAAAAACATTATCCAGGTAACACACCCTGACCGAGATTCAAACTCAGGACCTCTTGAACACGAGGCAGACATGCTACCATCTACACTAATGAGGCGGGCAGGGATGGTAAATGATTAATTACTCCCACCTTTGGTGATGATCTTGAAGAATTCTGGTAGATTTATTCAAAATTAGTTAGCCACTCACAGATTAAGATTACCTCTATAGCATAGTTGCAAAGGAGAGAGGATACAAGATATGCACACACAAAAAAAAAAAAAAAAAAAAAAAACATGACAATCTGCCTTTCCTCTTAAAATTATTTCATTGGTAGATAAATTATTTTTAAAACATTCTTTTTAAGACTGAGCAAATAAATACATTCATCAACGTTAACATTACTCGTTCTTGCAACTTTGAAAGATGCTTTTACATTATATAATGCACCGCAATGTGCCTGCAAACTTACAAATGATACCACACACGTCCGTACTGTTTGGAATCTAAATGCCGAAGAAAATTTCAAATCCTTTTTAACATATCTATGTAAACATCTTACTTTTACAATATCCAGACTTATACTAATCTCATCCTATCTAGACACTATTGATTTTTTTCAGTTTCCCTTGACAACCAACTATTTCATTGCATTTATAAGTCTGTATTGCCTACTATATATATTTATCTACTTTTCCTTTCCCATACACTGCTCAAACACTCTCACTTATCTATTACGTAAATGTTTTAACACTTTCAAAAATTTGATCATAATGATGAATAAATTACAAAAATCTTACAAAATTAATAATTATTCCTTTCCCTTCTGAGCTTCCCCAGGGGACCCGCCTTATTGTAGCACTGATCGTGCAGCAGGGAGGTTTGTGTGCTCTAATGAGACAGAGCTATACCGATGGTAGCTAAACTACCAGAAGGGTCACCCACATCGGGCAGGTCTCATGCAGAGGAGCCGGATGAAGAACGTCCTACAACGACCTATCTCTCATACCCCATCCTCTTTCCATCCCCTTTTTCACTATCCAAGCCAAGGTGGAAGGCATCCTGCTAAGGGCTGAATGGCACCTGGGGGTAGATGGTGTCTCGAATGATCTCCTTGAGCAACCAGGTCGAACCCCATTGTATTGTAGACCTTCTACTTCTGCAGGTGGCTCCAAGGGTAGTGACAGATTATCCTCAATACTCGTATGACAGTAATTGAGCCTGAAATTTTAACAGCCAGAGCGCTCCTTAGCTGGGGACTCTGATAAAATCACAGTAGATCAGGCCCTGGCAATGGAACCCGGTGAATCAAAGAGCTCCTTTGTTGGGGACTCAGGTTCTAAGGGGAACATTCCTAGGGAGAGTAGGAGGCCAGAGGAGTCCCTCATGGGGGACTCCAAGGCTGAAGCCTCTGGGCCTCGCAAAAGGAGGAACCAGAAGCTGGCGAAGGTAAGGTTATCGACCTAGGGGAGCTAGGCAGTAAGGTGGGCTCTCTAAAGATCAAGAAGAAAGGGACATCTGGAGCGGAGAAGAGGAGGAGGCGGCAGTGGGAGGTGTGGGGGTAGCTCTGCCCTCTTCTGCTGTGGTCGAGTCTGCTCTCCCGGGCCCCTCTAATAAGGGAACCACCCCTTCGTTCAAGAAGGGACCAAGGCCTTCAACCACACCAGAGGAGGCAAACCATTGAAACAGCCTAGGGCCGAGTATTCAAGTGTTGTCCAGACTGGGCTCACAATGCATTCAGGCAGCTATCGCCAGGCTTGTGGATGAGCTACTGGACGATTCCGACGCAGTTCCCCAGTTTGTTGACTGCTATCTGGCTAAGGGGGCAGCCATAGTGGTTTGCTAGGACGAGAATTCTCGGTCTTGGCTTACTGGCATGGTGCCCCAACATGAAGGCGTGGGAGGGCTCCAATCTAAAAGTGGCTGGTATGGATGCTCTCCCTATATATGAGGTTGATGGTCTGGATCCCAGGACCCCCTGTGCAGACAGATGTCATCTTCACACGTTTGGTCCATCAGAACCTGAATATTGAGACGTGGCAGTGGAGGGTGCTACAGCGCAAGATGGAGCCCAGAGGGGTTTGACTTGTGATCAGCATAGACTCGGCTGCCGCAAAGGAAATCCTAGAAGGAAGAAAAGGACAGCTCTTCCGCGGCACGGGCTTAGCAGCGTTCATTATGCTGTGGGCTGGAGCTAATAAGGACAAGAAGACAGCATAGATGCACATGGTAAGTACTTCAAATGTAATTCACCGTGTGCAGGCCAACCTACAGCATAGCTTCGTAGCATCTAGGGTGCTTATGCGAAGGCTAATGACTGAAAGGATACAAATTGCTCTGATACAGGAACCATGGATTTGTGAGGGCCATATCACAGGGCTGACAGTTGCAGGCTTTTCTATCTTTAGCGCTTGCACTATTGATAGGCCTAGAGTATGTATCCATACAAAGGATATGAAAGCATGGGCATTACCACAGTTCTGTTCACAGGATGTGGTGGCAGTTCTCGTGCAATATAAAGAGGAAGGTTCAAAGAGGAAAGTAGTAGTCTGCTCTGCATACTTTTCTTATGATTCCGAGGATCCTCCCTCTACGGAGTTCGAGGACCTAGTTACTTACTGTAGACGGGAGAGACTTGACTTGGTGTTTGGGTGTGACTACAGTTCCCACCATGGCATTTGGGGCAGCACCAACATTAATGCCAGGGGCGAGGCTCTTGCAAACTACATAAGTACAACGTATTTGAAAATCCTGAATAATGGCGAACCTACGTACTGTAATAACAGAAAGCAGGAAGCTATAAGTATAACTTTAGGATCCATAGGCATCCTAGGAAAGGTCAGTGGCTGGCAGGTTGGTAATGAACCATCCATCTCGGATCATAGACATATAGAATTTCAGTTGGCAGGCTCCCTCGATCTGAGAACTTTCAAGGGCCTTGAGAGGACCAATTGGGACTCCTATAGGGAAAACCTGGGGGCACAATCGCTGGGGGAATGCCCAAAAATCTTTATAGCAGAGAAAACTTGGGGGACTGCATTGATTGGATCAGTGCGGCCCTCAAAGCTTCTTTTGAGGATAACTGTCCACTCAGAGTAGTTAGGACAGTGAATGGGAAGTTCCGATGGAGCTCGATTTTGAGCAGACTTCGGACCTCCATGTGTCAGCTATATAATAGAGTCAAAGATAAACAAGATACAAAGAGCCGGGACCTTCATAAGGATGCACAGTACAAGTATAAGCAAGAACTGAGAAAATCCTCCAGGGAAGCCTGGAGAGATTTCTGTCAGAGTATAAACGACCTACAAATATATGGCTAGGTTGCATAGAAACTTAATGCAGGGTTCAAGAGCCACTTTAGGTTCACTAAGTACCTCCTCTGGGACATTTACTGGCATGGAAGAAGACGCTTTATGAACCTTAGCAGACACATTTCCCTGGATCACAGGTAGTTAATGAGGCAGTTTCTGGGCAAGCTTGTTGAACTGTTATGCAGGATTGGCGAACTGCCAAAGAGATTGTCACCTATAAGCATATAAAGTGGGCAATCCAATCTTTTGCCCCATTCAAAAGTCCAGGTATGGAAGGGATATACTGGGCTCTGCTTCAGCAGGGACAGGAATTACTCATTCCAAACCTGGTAAGGAGTTTTAGAGCTTGCCTGGCAATGGGTTATGTACACCCATTGTGGAGACAGGCAAGACTAGTTTTCATTCCTAAGTCCGGGAGGAGCTCTTACCTTGGGCCTAAGGATTTTAGACCTATTAGTCTGACTTCCTTTCTATTAAAGACTTTGGGAAAGGCTAGTAGATAAGACATATCAGAGGACTTCTATCTATTGAAAGGCCTCCAAGTACTGAACAGCATGCCTACTAGGCTGGCAAATCTGTGGATACTGCACTTCATCAGGTGGTTTTCAGGGCTGAGGAAGTGCTTGACCTACGAGAGCTGGCAATGGCAGTATTCTTAGATATAGAGGGGGGCCTTCAATTTTACTTCATATGGCTCTTTCTATACAGGACTGATTAGATCTGGAGTTAATCTATGTGTAGCTTGGTGGATTATGGCATCCCTGGAGGGTGCAGGGCAATAGTGTCGCTCAACCAGAGTAGGTTGATGTGTACTATGTCCAGAGGCTGCCCTCAGGGAGGTGTCTTATCTCCACTCATTTGGTGCCTGGTGGTAAATGAGTTACTTGACAGGCTCAATGAAAGTGGAGTATATGCCAAAGGCCCCGCATATGACATCTGCTTTGTAGTCAGAGGCAAATTTGCGGATACGGCCTTTGAAACTGTTGAAAGGTGGTGCCGTGAGGTAGAATTGTCAGCTAACCCTGATAAAGCTAACCTTGTGCAAGCCTATCTTTTTTGGGAAGAAGTTGCCCTGATCCAGGTCAATCAGGGATCTGGGAGTTATACTGGATTCTAGATTGATGTGGAGAGAGCATGTTTAACATAAGGCCTGCAATACTTTGTGGGCATGTCGGAGGACCATTGGTGTGAGGTGGGGATTTAAACCACGAGTGGTTTATTTGCTCTACATCTGCATCGTCAGGCCCTCCTTCACTTATGCTGTGGTGATATGATGGCCTTGTGTTACGACACAGGCTACCAAAAACAAACTAAATAAGATCCAACACTTAACGTGTTTGGGGATTACTGGAGGCCTGCGCACCACCCCACTCAGTGCCCTAGAGGCACTGCTTGGTTTGCCTCCTCTGGATTTGTTTATCCAAGGAAAGGCCGAGGTGACTGCTTATCGTCTCTGGAGTTTGGACTGTTGGTCTTTTAAAAATCCGGTGTGTGTGTGAGAGAGAGAGATACTGAACAGGCTTCAGAGGTTTTGGACTATCCTAGCGACGGGTTGCGACAATATGAAGCCTGTACAAAAGTGAATCGAGAATATACTGACACATTGCTTCACTCACACTGTTTATTCACAGGACATGTTTCAAGAGCTCTTGCTCCTATCCTCAGCTGATACTCGACTAGTGCAAGTTGTAGTGGTTTCTTCTTTCTCCGTATTGTCAATAGATGGCGTGATGTACTTGTCAAAGATGTCCGGTGGTGGAGTTTCAAAATTCATGACTCTATGACGATTTTTGTTAATGAAGATTTTTTCCCATACAGAAAGGTCTATGGGGTGATTAACGTATTTTATTAGAGATGTTTCCAAATTGATGTCATGTCTAGTATTCAAAAAATGAAAAGCCACTGCTGATTTTTCTGTTTCACCAGTTTTAATGTTTCTCATATGTTCTTTAATTCTGATGTTAATATTTCTTTTTGTTTTTCCTATATAAATTTTAGGGCAAGTTTCACATTTGATCTCATAGATTCCTGGAGAAAGAAGAATACGGAGAAAGAAGAAAGAAGAAACCACTACAACTTGCACTAGTCGAGTATCAGCTGAGGATAGGAGCAAGAGCTCTTGAAACATGTCCTGTGAATAAACAGTGTGAGTGAAGCAATGTGTCAATATATTCTCGATTCACTTTTGTACTAATTTGTGCTTCACTGTCCCTACGCTTCTTTCAAGTTTATACTTTGAATATGAAGCCTATTTATAATTTTGACTCTGAATATAGAGCCAGTGTTCCGCCCAGAGAGGAATGGACTTGTAGCCCACAGGTTCCTGTGTGTCAAGAGGTCCGCCTGGTACACGGACGGCTCCAAGACCGACTCGGGGACAGGGGCTGGCATTTATGGACCTAAGATGAGGCTATCGTACTCACTGGGAGGTTATTCTACAGTATTCCAGGCCGAAATATGTTGTTGTGGCCTGTGTTTATATCTTAGGGATGCCTTGGCTGCATGGTCGGATTAGTATCTGCTCTGACAGCCAGGCTGCCCTGAAGGCACTATGTGCTAGCACAAGGTCTAGGTTGGTACAAGAGTGCCAAGAGACCTTGAATATTCTCTGTTCTTGCTGACCAGTACAGCTCTGCTGGGTTTCTGGGCATGCTGGGATCAGAGGAAATAAACTAGCTGATAGGCTAGCCAGGGAGGGCTCGGCCAACATGTTAATTGGTCCAGAACCTGTCCTTGGTATTACACCAAGGGCCAGATGTGAGATCCTTGCTTGGGTATCACTTAAACATGGCACTTCATGGCATAATCTTACCAAAGGCTATGCAGGATCGGTCTATGACCAAGGGACCTAGCAAGAACAGTAGGATTCTGCTACCTTCAATCGGGTTCAACTTAGAAGTGTTGTTGGCCTGTTGACAGGGCACAACACCCTAAAGATACACCTGCATGTGATGAAGCTTAGTGCAGATTGCACATGCAGGAAGTGCGGTGGAAAGGATGAGTCTTCTCTACGCATTTTGTGTGAATGTGAAGCACTTGCTGCACTTAGGCACTTTATTCTGGGCTTAGACAAACTGAGATCATATGATATAAGGGGTGCTCATTCAAGACTTATCCTGTCCCTTTTGGAGGCCATGGGACTTGAATAAGCACTCCAGTAAGAGGGGCACAATGGGCCCACTATGCGGTCTACATGCAAGGGACAGAAAGGGCTCAACCCATTTATTTTCATTCATTCATTTTCCTCTTGAGGCCCAAATTCATTACAATCAGTCCTAAAATACTGTCTCAGTTTGAAACCTATGCATAAGTTTAGCTCTGCTTCTATATTGTTTCTTTATCCTACACACCCATTGCACATATACTTTTTACTTTTCTTGCATACTAATTACATGAACCAACTGTCGGTATCGCAGCATTACTAAATCAGTTCTCTAAAAATTATGTGTCTATTTAGACTATTCACAAGTTACATACATAAAATGACAATTAATACATGAAATGCTATAGTTTATAGTATTTTAACTACCAAATGTAGACAATTAATTATGCACTTTTCATTTTGTTTTCATTCAATGTTTACTTCTAAGTTTACAGCAATTATTCAAAAATATATTGCTTAGCTCTTTATAGTTTTTGTAGGAGACCACATTGACAAACTTGGTCAAAGTCCACAAAGTGCAATTCAAAATGAAACATGGATAACTGCCCCATAACCTTTCTTTGGGAATTCAGGCATATGATATGGTTTTCATACTTCTTGTCAACTAAAATGGTGAATATTTTTTAAACCAGATCACACAAATAGGTTACAAAATCTGATGGATACTTGAGACCCCACATGATTAACCGCTTCGCCGATGGCCATTTAAACCCTACATGGCCGGGAACGGATACCCAATAAACAGAACAAGACATTGAAGTTGTTAAATGCTGCAAAAGTGCTTCATAAATAAATATTCGTATCTTCCGTATTTATTAAGATATTTTAGCGAAACAAAAACTAGTTTAAAGCCCATTAAAGGCAGTATACACCTACGGTATCATTAAATTAGAGACTATATTAATAAATCGTTGAAATTTCATTAATTTGTATCACTGTAAAGAAAGCCATTCTTTGCATCGAACGCACCTAATTCTAAGTACCTTTGTTTTACAAACTATATGTGTATATCAGCGGAATACTGGAAAGGAAACTCCATCAGCATCTCGCTAATTGCACAACAGAAGTTTATGTTAGCTGACGTAACTTTTTTCTTCGCTCAGTTCATATAGTAATTTTGACTGTGTCAGAGATCCAAGCAATTTCTTTAGCTAAAACACAGTTGAAATAGTTTCCTCAGTGCTAATCATGGCTTCAACTAGTAATGTAGCAAATAAATTAGCTAGTGTAGGAAGAGTGCGGGCTTCTGTTATTACATCAGAAAATGTGGAAGACGTTTTGCTGTTAGACAGTGATTTGGACATTGAAGGCGAGTTTTCAGATTTTGAGGGGGGTGTTGAGGATATAGGTAGCAGTGAGGAGGAAAATGACTCATTTCCGACAGGTGTTCATGAAGAATCAACATTATGGAGGTGTCAAAATAACTAACACAAATAGACATACCTTCACAAGCACAACCTCTGGTGTATAACCGCATACTCAGCTAACTTCTGACAGCCAACCAATTGACATTTTCACAAAATTTTGTGCTACTGACTTACTGTACCTCATTGTTTTGGAAATAAATGTATATGCGAGGAGGGTGAAGGAAGACCTGATTGCTAAGGGCAATTTAGGACCTAGGAGTAGAATTCAGAAGTAGACAGAAGCAACAATGAATGAGATTTACAGACTACTTGGTCTAATTATGCTCATGGGTGTTATTCGTAAACCTACGCTAGAAATCTACTGGTCTACAGATGACATGCTGGCTACCCCACTTTTTGGGAAATGCATATCAAATAACAGGTTTACTTCCATTTTGCACTTCCTTCATTTCACCTGCACAGAAAATGTGCAAAATCAGACCAGTTTTTGATTACATTATTTCAAAATTCAAAGAAAATTATGTACCTAGTCAAAAGATCACTGTTGATGAAAGCCTAATGCTTTGGAAGGGCCGTTTAGGTTGGAAACAATACATCAAAACAAAGAGGGCCAGATTTGCCATAAAGAGTTTTGATGTATGTGAAAGTAAGACAGGATATCTTTACAACAGCTGCATATACACTGGCAAAGGGACTGATAACACCGGAGACAAAGATTTGGGGTTATCTGGTTCCATAGTAATGCACCTGATGGAATCTGTACTTGATCAGGATAGGACTGTATAGTTAGATAATTGGTACAGTTCCCCTAAATTATTCATGGCCTTACACAAAAGAAAAACAAATGCAATTGGAACAGTATGCTCAAATCGTATTGGTTTGCCAAAAGATGTGAATACGAAGGCTCTAAGAAGAGGAGAAATGCAGCTGCATCAGCTCCCACCCTTGACCTATGTTGCTTGGCACGACAGGAGGGTTGTTACAGCATTATCCAATTGCAGCTCTAAGATTTTGATGATTGATACTGGAAAAATTGATGCTCATAACAAAATGTCAATTTTCAAGCCCGATTTTATAAAGGAATATAACATCCATATGGGTGGAGTGGATCTAGTAGATCACATATTACACGCATATCCCTCTTTGCTAAAAACAATCAAATGGTATAAAAAAGTATTTTTACACCAGCTGGATACAACCATATACATCTGTTTATTAATTTGGAGAGCCCTCAACCCACGGAAGACAATGACATACCTGGACTTTCACATATCAATAGCTTGTAGTCTAATTGAGCAGTATAAAATTCAGAGACCTCTCCATACTGGGGGTAAAAAATCCATGACCCCAGCACCCCTCAGACTTTAAGGAAAACATTTTCCTAAAAGGGTACCACCCACAGCAAAACAGTTGCATCCCTTTAGAAAATGTCTGGTGTGCCGCAAGAAAGGTGTCCGAAAGGAAACTAGTACGATTTGCGGTGAATGTGGAGATGTGCCCTTGTGTGTTTATCCCTGTTTTGAGGTGTACCATTCAAGAAAAAACTTTTAAAGGTAAGCTTTTACCTCTTATAGAATTTATTTAAATTTACTGTAAAAAATATGGTTTAAAAGAATTATCATTAAATATGCATTAAATGCATGTATGCACAGGACGTCTATACACTTCCATATCGGTTTGGGGGCTTTTAACTTGGGCATCTTATGACATCCATATCGGCGAAAGGGTAAAAGAAGCTGAAAGAAATCCCTTGCACAAATCTGAGTAAACTTCTAAATGTTTTGGTATGTTAGAAGAAGAGGATGGTGTTGAGTCTAATATAACAAATAGGAGTGCTGTAATACCTGAAAAATGTTGCAGTGCTTAGGAACACTGAACATAACTAATGGATTTTGCATAACGCTGGCAAAATAATAATTTCAAATTAGTCGTAAGAGTATATTAAACATTAGAATGCGCTGATGCAAACACTTGCAATCATTGGAATTAACTTTGTATTATGCATGAAAGGAAGGAGTTTAATAAAGTGACATCAAGATTAATTGAAAAGCTATTGTAGTGTCTTCTCAACAGATGATAGTTGGATTGAGGCTGAAAATGGACACAACAGCCTTCAAAACTAGTCTGTCAATAATATCTCCAGAAAGTGAGCATAAACATCAAATGTAATTTAGGAGCGTTAAAAACTTGCACATATTTCTCTGATAACTTAGCAGGAAATAGTCTGATCCTTAGAATAAGTGTGTAAAATAGTTAAATGAATCATTCAAGGATAAAATGATCATTCCAAAAGAAATAAAACAAAGTTTGAAACCAGACAACCCCACAGTAACTAACATATATGGTAAATACGTAAAATATTAAGCTATTAAAAGTGAAGCAAACAAATATATGCAAATATAATATATGTAGCTGGAAACTTCACTTATAAGAAATGGATTTTGCATAACGCAAAAGAAAACTGTCATCATTTCTTAAAAGATAAGTGAAGTTTTAAGTTACAAATTATTATATATATTACATATACAGATTACCGAAAATTCATAAAACAGGAAATAAGATGCACCCAATCATTAACAACATAAACACACCCTCCTACAAGCTGTATAAATGGCTAAACAAAAAATGTAAGGAGCTACTAAAATTTGAAAGCCACAGTATTAAACATTCGTTGGAATTCATCAACAAAACCAAGACCTAGAATTTTCTCCCAACAACTGAATGGTATCTTTTGATGGAATCTCTTTGTTCCCAAGTGTGCCAGGAGACAAACTCATGGAGTACATGCAAATATGGCTTCAGTCCCTAGAGTTAGATCAAAACATCATATACGAATACCTTCACTTAACAAATATCTCACTTGAACAGACCACTTTTACATTCAATTAAAAATGTTTCAAACAAAAATCAGGACTATCTATGGGCAAACCATTGTCCCCATTTCTGGCAGACCTCTTCATGAGCTTTTTGGAAACCCATATCACAAAGGCTTTCCCACTAATTTTCAAACATAGCTCTAGATATGTGGATGACATTTGGGCAATAGTATGTCAGATGATGATGTTAAGAGGATCCTAATGAAACACATTCTAGGTAAATACTAGCAATAAATAGAGCATTGAGTACTAGTTTGACCCAAAATTATATAACTAATTTTTAAGTTGGTGCAAATGTAGTTGTAATGCCTAATCTATTTCTGTTTTATCAAAATACCTTACTGAATAGTTGTAATACTTCTTGACAGAACAAAAAGGTGGATCTGAATTATATTGCCCAACAGGATATGGTTTAAAGGTTTATAGCTGGCTAGTCTACTGCCTTTGAATCCTTCACTTAATTTGCCATTCACTTTACTATTTATTTTACATATTGTAGACTGTAATACTCTGCAACAGCACAGAATACATTGGGATGATTATTACAGAACGTTCTGACTAGCTAAAGGAGTTAAGTGTTTAACTTACCTCACTATTATCACAGACCGATGAAGTTTCTCTGTCTAACCACCAAGGTTCTTCTTTAATTTCAATTTCATCATATATTTCATTATCTGAGGCTATCTCGTCTGTGACAGGATCCTCTTCTTTGATATATATATTCCTTTCCATTTCAAATAGCTTTTTTTCAGAAATCAATCTGTAAAGCAAGGAAAGAAACATATAATATATATGCGAAAAAATATGAGTAAGTTGTAACATCACCTTCTTGGAATCCATCAATAATTATTCAAAAAACACTATACACTGCTGTTTTATGATACAAACAACTTCTTGGAGTGTTGTACCAGACTTAAGAAATTCTAAAACATGTCTAGCTCAAATTACAGATACTTGTCTGCCTATGCCAATGCAGTTGTCACTCCAGCCAGCCTACTGACACACTGTACAATTTAACCTCCTAATCTGCTTACAATGTCTGGATAAAGATGAAAGCATTCACAGATTTGAGATACCTGATACAACCTGCTAATTTGGTATCTATTCTGGTTAGTTTGTATTTTGTTAACTGTTCATCCACAACACTCATGTGCTGGGAAGGACTGAGGAGCATTCTTGCAAAGCTTGATAATGCAACATAACTAGTATTTCATAAAATGAGTTTTTCTAATTTCATCTAAACATATGTGTTTCAATAGCTTGAGTTTCATATAATTTCTAGATCTCATAGAAATAAATAATGTGTTGTGCTGAAATACTATATATTAAATTTTTTGATTGTATATAAGGGTTTAATTTTTCCACTTATGTTTCAAAACTTGATTTATGGATATATAATCAATGATAGTGTTAGCTATTTTAATTGTTTTGGTTCCATAATGTGTTTTAATTTTGTTCTGGAAATAAATATTTTTAATTGCTGTAGTATTCATTACATATCTGCATTTTTGTACCATTCATAATTTAGAAGTATTCTTATACTGCAATCTTTTAGTTGATAGCTTTTATCTTTATTGTAGCTTAATACAATAATTATTTTACATTTCAATATAACTAATTGTGTAATTTAAAACAAAATTATCAATAGCAAGTAAAGTGTGGTACAATAAGTATTGCATGAGATAGTTGCAGTGTTATTGTCAAAATATAACTTTTACTTCTAGGTAGATTATTTATATAAAAAATCCTGAATGATAAATTGAAATGTTCTTAAAATACATGTTTGCATTTTGATAAGAAGCATTGAGTCCTAAAGTTCTTCCTTCTTAACAGAATCACTCGAAAAATTTATTCACTGTGAGATCTGAAGGCAAATAGCTTCTCATCGACTCCCCCTGTCATGGTGACACTCTCCACATCTTTCTACTTTACATCTCAAAGTATAAACTTGAAAGAAGCGTAGGGACAGTGAAGCACAAATTAGTACAAAAGTGAATCGAGAATATATTGACACATTGCTTCACTCACACAGTGTGAGTGAAGCAATGTGTCAATTTATTCTCGATTCACTTTTGTACTACTTTACATCTGCTTAATGGCAATAGTTAGGGCCTTTATGCTCCTTTCCTGTGCTGATAACTCCTCTTCTTTCCTTAGGCAACTTTCCTCCATTATGAAACCTACTTCCTAGATAGGATTATCCTTTGACAACCTTTTTTTCAATCCGGTAAATTTCTCTAACTGAATTTTGAGAAATGTTAATGATGGAACAATTAATCAATGACTAATACTGTTTAGTGATGAAGCATGGTGTCATTCACATGGTCTTGTGTCATCACAAAACACCTAATATTAACATTCCTTTCTTGGAAGTGTTGAAAACAGTGTTGTTATAAGTTAACTTTAAAAAGAGTCGATAAAGGACACTAAGCAACACTTTTAAATTTTCCCAGAACATGTTTCTGAGGCTTTGCCTCTATCATCAGCCGGCTCTCAACTGGTTCTCGTTGGTGTAGGTGACAATATTTTGTCACAGGTCTCCTCTGGTGGCAGTTCAAGGAACTTGCTGAACACATCTTTCTGGGGGATGTCGAAATTGAATACTTTGTTCCCATTTTTTGTAATGAAGATTTGTTCCCATGTGGATTGTTCTTGTTTTCCTGATGTATGTTTTAGTAGTGTCTTTAATCGACTCTTTTTAAAGTTAATCTAATATTAAGTTACAAAAATAAATTCCTTCATGAGTGTTTCTTATATGATAAACAATTGGGGTATGGCATGCAACAAATGTATAGAGTATGATAAGGTCTATTTTTATAAGTATATCATCTCTGCAGAACGATACAGAAATAATATACTGGCAGCACTTTTCAAAGAGCTCACAGACATTGAATGTCGGCCTGCATATTTCAAGCAGGACTCTGTCACAGTACATATAGTTGATGAGTCAATTCATTAAATAATTGCAGGGAATTTTTATAGAATCATTAATACAGGTTTAAGGTCAACTGGGTCCCCTGATAATACAGCGTGTGATTTTTATTTATGGAGCAACATGAAAAATAAGGGATACAAAACTAATCTACATTAATATATTAGAAGTGTTAAAACAAAATATCAAGCAGAAATTAATGCTGTTTTAAAACATGAAGTAGCATGTTCATGTAAATTTCCACAGATGATGTCATACATGTATTAAGATGGAGGTATTTTTGTTAAATCTGGTGATGATTAATGTGATTTGAGCTTTAATTTCACATGCATGCACGACTGGCAGACATGCAGTGTGGCTGGCAGCACAATTTTGTAGCATACATACTATCTAGACCAACACCACAAATACATTAAGGAATCTCTATTTAATGTATATAACCAATTACTTTCCTTTATCAACCTTTTTTTCTGTCTTTTTCTTTTTTATCTACATCATTTTAGAAAATGTTCATTTTTATGTCCACTTATGCCATATTTGCCGCAGTTCTTTCTATTTCTGTCCATCAATTGTATGCTTCTCCAAACTTTTATGCTGTTTGGCATACCTAGCAAGATGTATGATAGATTAGGCAATGAGAATTACAAAGCCAGTTGTGTTCTTCTGTCTTTGACTTTTAACTGAAAATTACATAGATGAAGTGATCAACAAGCAATTAGTAATTAATGTACTAAAATATGGTGTTATGTTTATCTCTGCAACAAAATCAATAAGTCAATCCATCCAATAAAATATTTTGGCAACTACAAGAACCTCAATGTTTTTATACTTATTTATTACACCTATATCTGCCCACAACATGAATAGGCTACTCATTTATCAAAATAAAAGTATTAGATTTATGTTTAATTTAAAAGCCAGGGAATCTTGCAGAGAGACACTTATTGACAAAAGAATACTCACAATTTATTCTCTGTGTTTATAAAGAGCAATGATGTTATACCTCGGCCGTTCTATCTGTGGCTCTGACATTTCTCGAGAGGGGGAAGCAGGCTGTTGCCAGTTCTTGAGCGGGAATTTCAAGCAGAGGAACAATGCGTATTTTAAATATTTCATGTATTTGCATATTTCACGAACCAGTAGCCATATTATTATAATAGCGATAATAATAGGACTTACGAACACTAAACATCAGAGTTCATGCACGAAAATTATACCAAAGAAAGTTCACCAGCGCAAGCCGCTATTAGGCCATGTGGCTCAAACAAATTTAAGCTGGCAACACGGTGTTGGGTTCGGGAGCCACGCCTACCAGCGACAACGCTGATTGGCGCTAGCAGACAGTTTTAGCTTCCTGACCACGACACCGGATGTACAGACTCCCAGTATCACCAACAGAAGCAGTTGGTGTGCGTGAAAGGTGTGAACGAAATATTTGAATAGAGTGATGTTGTAAAGAATATCTTGCATGATAATGAAATTACAAGTTGTATTTCAATGTTTTGAAGCTAATAGATTCCTATACTCTCATTATAAAGATAATTCTGACGATATGTTTTCAATTACTCATTATTATGTGTTGGTACTAGTAACCTTCCCCCTCCACCTCCTGCAGCCACTAAATGTCAGAGCCGGAGATACAGTGGCCGGACAGTAATAATATGTATTGACCAATATAAAATACATACATGAATATAATACACAAAGCAACATGAACTATCTACGAAACCTATCTATGATGGATGTACTATATGTAGGAGTTAAGTTATTTAACAAATTACCACTTGATATTAACGCAGTTACAGAAGAGTCAAAACGACAATTTTGATTAAAATTCATTGGAAAATAAACTCTGAAGCTGACATGACCAAAACAAAGGAATAATGGATGAAGCAAATAATAATAAATTAATCATCATTTTGTTTCTTAACTGAGGACTAAATATATGCAGTAGTGTGTGTTTAGTATATATATACTAAAACATGGTGTTATGATATTTGACATTGGTGATACACCTTGAAAACATCATATTTTTGTGGATTCAGTGGTGACTTGGGAAGAAGTTATAAAATGTTACGGAAAACAAGACTCAATTTTTCCAGCAGGATTGTCCATGTTAAATGTGAAAAGTAAAGTGAAACTGCAGAAATAACTTACAAAGTTGTTGACATGTTCAACAATTAGAACAGATAAACACTGTTTATTTCTTGACATTTTTTAAAAAGTGTGCTATTATTTGTCCATCTTCTTTACAATCAATGTTAGTCCAGAAAAGCTACCATGATTTCCTTTGTATTTAGGAGATGTGCAACTGCACGATAATTTATCAAGTTGAAGGCAAATGTTTAGAAACACTGTTGTAAGTAATTTTATGCCAAATGAGGATTAAATAAATTATGCAGACTGTGGCCAAACATACATGGGCAACAAAAAAACTTAAAAACCAGACTATGTAACAGTGTTAAAAATTTACTCAGCAGAACTAACCAGAGATGCATTGCTCAATAATATCTAACAACAACTGCACCAAGCACACATTATGTGTCACTAGAATCTTCAGACCAATGCTAGCTTACAACCACTTTTACATTTTACAAATATGCAAAATAAGGACATCAATCTAATGTTTCTTTATATCTCTGTTGCAAGCACTAACTTGCACCGCTTGAACTGCTATGCATTCACTGCTGACAGACCAATAATAATCAATATTAACAACACAAGCGCCACAGCCAAGATTCTTAAGAATCTCCGATACTCACTGTTTCAATCATAACTAGCAACTCAACCGCAGCACTCAAGAGTCGCATAAGAGCCGAAGATGCAAACGATGAATTGCAAAACATGTCCTCAAAATAGGTACGAAAGTGAAGCAGATGTGTAATAAATACGACTCATCTAAAAATTAATAATTATTTCGCTTCACTATGGTGTTCCAATACAGTTAAATCTCGATACCATAATCTTTGTTTTGTTTTCATTCACTTTCAAACCCTATTTATTGCAATAAGAATTGGATGCCTTGATTGCTCTTCTCAGCCCTCCAAAGTGGACAGAAATAACAATGAATGAGATTTACAGACTACTTGGCCTAATTATGCTCATGGGTGTTATTCGTAAAGCTACGCTAGACATGTACTGGTCTACAGATGACATGCTAGCTACCCCATTTTTTGGGAAATGCATGTCAAATAATAGGTTTACTTTCATTTTGCGCTTCCTTCATTTCACCTGCACAGAAAATGTGAATGATAAACTATCCAAAATCAGACCAGTTTTTGATTACATTATTTCAAAATTCAAAGAAAATGATGTGCCTAGTGAAAAGATCACTGTTGATGAAAGCCTGATGCTTTGGAAGGGCCGCTTAGGTTGGAAACAATACATCAAAACAAAGAGGGCCAGATTTGGCATAAAGAGTTTTGATGTACGTGAAAGTAAAACAGGATATCTTTGCAATAGCTGCATATACACTGGCCAAGGGACTGATAACACCGGAGACAAAGATTTGGGGTTATCTGGTTCCATAGTAATGCACCTGATAGAATCTCTACTTGATCAGGGTAGGACTGTATATTTAGATAATTGGTACAGTTCCCCTAAATTATTCATGGTCTTACACAAAAGAAAAACAAATGCAATTGGAACAGTACACTCAAATCATATTGGTTTGCCAAAAGATGTGAATACGAAGGCTCTAAGAAGAGGAGAAATGCTAGTGCATCAGCTCCCACCCTTGACCTATGTTGCTTGGCAAGACAGGAGGGTTGTTACAGCATTATCCAATTGCAGCTCTAAGATTTTGATGATTGACACTGGAAAAATTGATGCTCGTAACAAAATGTCAATTTTCAAGCCCGATATTATTCAGGAATATAATATGCATATGGGTGGAGTGGATCTAGTAGATCAGGTATTACACGCATATCCCTCTTTGCGAAAAACAATCAAATGGTACAAAAAAGTATTTTTACACCAGCTGGATATAACCATATACAATTGTTTAGTAATTTGGAGAGCTCTAAACCCACGGAAGACAATGACGTACCTGGACTTTCGTATATCAATAGCTCGTAGTCTAATTGAGCACTATAAAATTCAGAGACCTCTCCATACTGGGAATAAAAAATCCTCCACCCCAGCACCCCTCAGACTTGAAGGAAAACATTTTCCTAAAACGGTACCACCCACAGCAAAATAGTCGCGTCCCTTTAGAAAATGTTTGGTGTGCCGCAAGAAAGGTGTCCGAAAGGAAACTAGTACGATTTGCGGTGAATGTGGAGATGTGCCCTTGTGTGTTTATCCTTGTTTTGAGGTGTACCATTCAAGAAAAAACTTTTAAAGGTAAGCTTTTACTTCTTATTTAAATTTACTGTAAAACATAAGGTTTAAAAGAATTATCAGTAAATACGCATTAAATGCATGTATGCACAGGACGTCTATACACGTCCATATCGGTTTGGGGCCTTTTAACTTGGGCGTCATATGACGTCCATATCGGTGAAAGGGTTAATATACAGCATTACCGAGAGTACAGCACCCATTCCCTATACACGCCCTACCAGTTGGCATATATGTAATGTTGGCTATGCTGAATGACCCAAACGCCCTACTCCTAACAAGTTATCATTATTATATAATCTCATATTCTCACTATTATAATTATTTAAAAAGTTAAACGAATTTAGCACAAAGCTTTGGAATAGTCAACATTACTTAAGTAAACCAGCGAAACTATAATACCCAAATAAACTGACGTAAAGATCAGTGGATCATTGCCAGATTTTTTATTGTTGTTAATATTTATAGTACAATTATAATAATAAAGCTTACTACGCACTATTCCCATTACTATCGCTAGTTTATAAGAAAAAGAAAATGTGTTTGCCAACGTTCCTCTCTATTAGCGTATACACAATATCGCCAGTTTATAAAAAAAAGAAAATGAGTTGGCAACGCTCCGCTGTTTTTGCGTATATCAGAGTGCCGCAGTTTGCAACTGCTTGCTTTCGTGACGTCATTCCGTACCATGACTCTGCGCACCTATTCTGCACTTTTAATGAATACGAGGGAAAAAAATGAAATTACATGTGATTTGGCCTAATTTATTGATATCCACATACTGTTAATGTATACTCTTGAAAAGGCGGTGCTTTATTACTTTAATACGAGAAAAGAGTATTACTGATGGTGGGTGGTGGTTATTACTCATGCATCTTCTATAACTGATGGCCTGTTCCATTTCTCTAAACTTTACTGACGATGGGACCAAACAATTTAATTTTGATTAGAAAAAAAAAGTATAGTGATCACTTTTAAAACCTTACTAACGATATAGTTTAAACTTCAAATACGCGGATAGACATGACAAAATGAAGGATATTTTCAAAATATTAGAAGTTAGGTCGTTACACCTTAAGAAATTACAAAAAAGGGAACATAATTACGATAATTTAAGATAAACACTGTTGAATTGATGTGCTCTACAGAAGCTTCCATGAGCCAATTAGCAAATCTGCAACAAATAATAAGTAGGTATTCTTTACTAGCCGTATATAACAAGTTGAAAATACAGTATTTGTACATACCAAACAGCCAGTTCAATGTTATTTTCCACAGTAGAAGCCACTTGCCTTCGTTAATCTGGCTCGTTATGGAGTCTAGTGACGCTACCGACAAACCCACGCTAGCCCGCCAACCTAACCGGATTTTCTACTGCGTCTGAATATGGCGGTGGGTGGATCTAAGTAGCACTGGTAGATTCAAATTCAAATTTACTGTTCATAGAGATTACAGAAATCCATAACATTGTCAATATATTATATACATTAGAAATACAAATATATACATTTACAAAATAAAATTATATTTACAGAAAATCATCCATTATTTATACATTCATTAATAGAATAGAATGCCTTATTTATTAAATATTTACACAGTTCCTTTTTAAATGAAGATATTTACATTAGTTACTGACTTCAATTCCATAGGAAGTTTATTATACAGTGTAAAACCTCTATATTTTGGACTTAATTCAAACATTGCCAATATATGTTGTACTAAGCTGTGTGAACGTGTGAAATCGGCGTATTGGGCGTTGAACGTTAACGTTTCATTCGCGTTCAGATATTGCGACGAAATAAGGTCTTGCAGATCGGCCCGGAAAACGGGATAAGTAGGGATGGCAGGTGATAACGGCCCATTGGGTAAATATTGGAGATCTCTTGTAAGAATCTGGTGGTAGCCGCACGTCGGTGAGAGCAAGCGAAAAAATTATGATTAATATCCCCTCTCATGCCACAATCACATCAATCATGTTCTCTGTATCCCAGACTTTTTTTTTTTTTTTTTTGTAATTTACGTCCTCCAACATTTAGTCATATCGGACGATGAATGAAATGGGTGAAATTATGCTCAATGCGTCCGGGGTCCTTGGAGCTTAGTTACCCGACATTCCTCTTTCACGATAATGGAAAACCCCGGAAAAAGCCTTATCCAGATAACTCACCCTGACCGAGATTCGAAATCGGGGCCTCTTGAAGTGGTAAACACAGGGAAATTAATGCTTTATTTTGAGAGTCAAGCCGAAACACTGCAAAATGAACCTCTAATGTTAAAGCGGATGCGATATCGCCGCTCTTAAGAAATACACTAAACTGAGACAGCAGAAGCTCACTGCCTTTTTTTACTACCTACTAGTTTGTAGCTATATTGTGTACAGTGTGAATACATGGGCTTTTAAAGTACATATAGTGTATATGTTTTTATGAGAAAATGTGCTAGTAAATAAAAATATGTCATTAAAAATATTTTGGTGATGTTTTACCTGTTTTCTTATCGTTTTTCTGTCATTCTCTGAATAATCCAGATTTTCGTTAACTAGGAATGGTCCTGGTCCAAATTGATTCGGGTAAACGAGGTTCTACTGTAACACTTCTGTAAATCGAACACGTAATAGTTTCGCTATTTGCAGTAAGTAACTGAGGATGCTCACTGACCAGACAGGTTAACTAATGACTTGTTTCCGGTGCTTAATTAGGGTGAGGGAAGTAAGGTTCCAGACAATATTTACAACGCTTGCTGGTATAGACTTGTCCACTAGTTCCAAAGAACTTGTGACATGTCAAATTGTTTGGCAATAACTATACAAAACAAGACTGAACATGGGCTTAGCCAATGCAGTGATTGTTCTCTATTGGCATTACCAGTTCCACAGAGAGCGGACGACAGAGGTGTGACCTAGTCTGTCTTTGTCTCCCCGAATCCGCCCAGCGGGTAAAACTGATCTGTGTTATCTCTTCAATGTGTTACAGTTACAATACAAACAGATCCTTGAATTCTATATAAATAACAGAACAAAAGCCAAAAATACAAATTATTCAAACACAGTTCTTCAGTCAATTTCTTCTTTACTTAGAATTTTGGTTGTTTTGGCTGGTAGCCTTTAGACACACGTTTAACCCTTAACTATCAGTACAATGGGTGAATTTTCACCCGCACCATATATTTGCCTATATATGTGATTGTTAATTTTTGACAACTTTAATAGTAATATATTGAAAATGAGAATGTACCACTGAAAAGGGTCTATTTTAATCTATATAAGTGGTACGTATAAAGATATTAAGCAAAATTGGAAAATAATGTTTAACAACATTTTTTATCCATGCTGATTTTCATGTAATGTTCAGAAATTTGGTACATATGCAACAAATGACAGTGTTTTTTCCACATGTTTCCATTTGATTTATTTTCTCTCACCTTTATTTAATTTAAATGTAGACTGAATAATGATCCGTCTACATAACAAGAAATCAACATTATCAAAATTATGTATGTGTTCAACAAGTAAACAAGTTTTGTAAATTCAGTAACCTAGCAGTCAAACAACGAAATGGGGAAGCTGAAATCTAGCGAAAACCTACCTAAGGGGAATTCAAAATCTGCTTACGTTAAGAAAAAGAAAGCCATGATAACTTGCCTTGGAAAATTTACCTATTCTTGTGGTTTCCCCCAGGGGCCTACTATGGAAGGTATGGGATTGGCGAACTGGGGTCCCGAGCCAAAACTCTCGATTGGGTGCCCCTAAGTGGTGAGAAGGCTTATATCAAATGCGCAAACTACTTTGGTCCACATCCGTGTTTCACCCATGAGCATTTCTCCCCCTGAACACAAGTCTGCTGAATGCCTAGGATGGGGAAGTGCAGGGGATGACTGGGTAATGCGTCAGGCCCAGCCCCTGGTTATCACGTAGGTCTGTGTTCATATCTGCTGATATAGCTAAGCCCTGGTGAGGGGCCATTGCATGAGCGGATGCACTCTGTCTTTACTTTGGAAGGTGAGACCCTGAGGTGAGCAAGGTCCAGACCAGGACTCCAACTAAGACCAACTAAGCCGAGGTAGCACCCAGGATGTGAGCACACCATCGGAAACGTTTGCAATGGTGGAAGACATTGAAGTGTACCGCAAGTAATTTCTTTCGTTTGTTTACGTGTGGTAAAGCAACGAGAGATCTTGTAGACTGCGTTTGTGTATGTTACGTAATTTTGTTGCCGTCAGAGTTGTACAAAATGTACCTGTACTTGTAATAAAGCGCAAAGTTCTGCAAACAAAGCTTTTAATTTTACGAATTCAGCAAAGTTACATTTGGTGTCAGGAGTGGAACACGACGTTGGAAGCTGCACTGGCAAAGAGTTTAGAGAAGATGGAAGAAATGAAGATGGCTAACAACACCCCCGCCGTGAAGACGGAAGCGGCAAATAACAACATGACCACGGAGCTAAAAGAAATAAAAACAACGAACAACACCTTGGCCGCGAAAATGAAAACGGCAAATAACAACCTGGCAGTGACGATGACAGAAATGAAGGACGAATTAACTGAAATGAAGGCTGCGAACGCTGCCAAATTTGAAGAACAGTTGGCTGGTGTGAGGGATGACGACACGTTGCTGGGTAATCGGATGGGTCAAGTGTACGAGCGCGTCGAAGACCTGGCAAACCGCGTTAACTACCTAGAGGGAAAGGCCAACAGCAGCACTAAGTCCCTGAACGCCATGGTGGAAGACATCGTAGACAGAAGGTTGAAGGATTTGAAGGCCGACGTGCCGGGACGCGACAGAACTTCTGCGCTCGTCAAATCACATAAGTGCGATGGCATGTCAACTTTCGAAGTCTTGCGCCGCCAATTCAACAAGCACAATTGGTCGCCAGAAGAAGAGGACACACAGCCAATAGTCAGCCTCCAAGGATGAGCCGCAGAAGTGCTGAACGTGGTCCAGACGGTGGCGGCACCCAAGCAAATCTGGGAGGCGTTGTAGAACCGGTTCGGGAACAAGCGTTTGGCCGCAGCCTACCGTAGCCAGCTGAAGTCTAGGAAGCAGCAGAGGGGAGACGCTGCAGGAGTGCAATCGAAAAGTTGGCCAGCAAAGCCTTAGTCGACTTCCCTTCCGAATTCGTATTCCCAGAAGCTGCCTTTACTTTCGTCATCGGGGTACGAGAGGCCAAGATAAGTCAGCGCCTAATGCTCGGTGACTACAACACCATACACGAGGCACTAACGCCTGTAGTAAGGATAGAAGAGGGCAAGCTGACGGCCACCCCGACTTCGAGAACAAGGGTTATCCGCTACAATGGACCAGCAGAGGGACGCCGGCTAAGACAAAGTGGGATGTGTTGGGGTGTGGCCAGCCGGCACAACTGGAGAAAGACTGCCCATACAAGGAAGAGTAGCCGGTAACCGAGTAAGGTTCGGCGTGGCAAGGAGCACGTCGGCACCGTTATCACCATCCCCTGGAGTAACACTGCCTTCCGTCAGCCGACGTATAGATGATGACCTCGTCGCGGACGGTTCGGTGAGAGAGAAGACGTGCTACGTGCTTGTGGACACTTGGGTAGCCGTGACCGTCGTCAGACCTGACGTAGCCAGGGTTTGCCGTCTAGAAAAGTGAGTTGACCATACCAGCTATGGGCCGGCATCACGCGATACCTTGCCCGTGGAGAGAGGCTCTGCTGTAATTCACCTTGGGGAAGACTGCCGTACGTCTGTGGGTGCTCGTCGTGGAGGTGACTGAAGGGATGATACTGGAATTGGATTCCCTCAGGAGCCACGAACCGACAATCGACGTCGGCAGGAAGGTCCTGCGGCACAATACAGAATAAGTAATACTCTGGCATCACGAAGAACGCCTTGGAATCTTCTGGGTATGCTCACAGAAGACGTGGTCATAACCGCGAGAAGCGAGGTGGTGGTGACGGCGTGACTGGAAGGCCAGCGGTCGAAGAACATGATGTTGGACAGGAAGACACCTGTGCACGGACTTTGTTTAGCCAGGTCATTGTTGCCCTGCCGAGAGGAGGTGGCGGTGAGGCTGCTCAAACCAACGGAAACCACTAACAACATCCAGGTCCCGACGAAGTTGGGGACGTGCGAGCCTGTGGTCAGCGTAACGCCAAACGACGAGACCCAGGAGCCGGTGCCGACGTACCACCTGGGGCCCATCTTCTGGAAGACTTACTGGAGACGGCGGCCGACCAAGTGACCACAGAGCACCTCGAGAAGGTTTGATAAATGTCGGGACGATACCAGCATGTTTTTAGCCAAGGTAACAGCGACTACAGTAGCACGAACCGAGTGCTCTACCGCATTGACACTGGAGAACCTCGGCCTTTTCGGCAGCCACCCAGACGATTTCCACAAGCAAAACAATGGGCGGCAGGAGACATGCTGGAGGACATGAGATCCAGAGGAGTGACTGAAGAGTCTCACAGCCCTTGGTGTTCCCTTGTAGTGTTGATGACAAAGAAGAATGGCGAGCTAAACTTCTGCGGGTTACTAGCTGGTAGCCCTAGACCCGAGAGACAAGGAGAAGATGGAATTGCTGACATGCAAAGGGCTTTGGCAGTTCACAGTTGTGCCCTTTGGTCTCTGCAGCACACCAACTACCTTGCAAAGCCACATAGAGTTAGTGACGAGAGCATTGACATATGATGTCTGCCTGCTAAACCTGGACATCATAATGGTCAGCAAGACCTTCGAAGACCATTTCGGTAACCTGAGCAAGGTGCTACAGAGACTGCAGGTGACCAAACTGAAGCTGAAGTCTAAGAAGTGCCAGCATTTCCGCTTGGAAGTCAACTACTTGGGCCACATAGTTTCATTAACCGGAATGGCCACAGACCCAGAGGAAACACAGACCATAAGAGATTGGCCTCGTGCATAGGCTAAGCGAGAATTGCGCAGTTTCTTGGAGCAGCGCGGTTATTACCGCCGCTTCATAAAAGGCTGCTCCAACATCACCCACCCCTCACCCGCCTGATGGAAGACCAGCGAGCTTATGTGTGGACAGAGGATGCACAAGGTGCCTTCTAGCAGCGGAAGCAGACATTCTGCTGTGCTCATATTTTAGGATTCTCACAACCAGGAGACGCCTTTATTCTGTACAGCGACGCCAACGACCATTGCATTGAAAGCGTCCTATCCCAAGTTAAGGAAGGCCACGAGCAAGTGATAGCCTACTACAGCAAAATGCTATCTAAAGAAGAGAATAACTACTGGGTTATCCAGCGAAAACTACTGGCGGCAATGAAGACCCTAGATCAGTTCCACAAGTAGATGTACGATGAGCCATTTAACTTGAGGACTGACAACTCCGCCCTAACTTGGCTACTTAGCTTTAGGAACCTGGAAGGCCAGACAGTCCGCTGGTTCCGGAGTCTGCAGGAGTAGGACATCACTTCCAAACATCGCAGAGAAAAGAGCCGCACCAGCGCAGACGCCACGTCCGGAAAACCCCGACCAGAAGAGTGCGGCCAATGCACAAGGGTGGAAGAGAAGGAGCGTACCGCAGCGGTCAGAGTGATCACGGCATGCACTGCGGATGGTTGGGATAGTGAAGGCCTGAAGAGGGAGTAGCTGGTGGACGCAGACCTGGCGCCACTCTTGAGAGAAATGGAGGCTGGGACAAGACCGACCTGGGAGGACATCGCACCCAGAAGCGCTGCGTATAAGCCGTGCTCGGCCTAATGGGATTCGCCGAAGACCAAACAGGGCGTGCTGTTCCGGGTATGGGAATCAATCGATGGAAAGGTTCAGAGAGAGAGGGGGGGAGCAGTTGGTACTTCCTCGGAGTAAGGTCCAGAAAATCTAAGAGGAAGTGGATACCAATACTTCAGGAGGTCACCTAGAAGCAAACCAAACGATCGGCACACTCCTAAAGCGTTACTACTGGTTGAGGCTCCGAGCAGACGCTGAGAAATGGTGCCGTCACTGTGCGCGGTGAGTCGCGGACCACAAACTGGGAGCCGGGGTCATATGCAGCAATACAACGTCGGAGTGCCTTTCGAACGCATTGTTGTTAACATCGCTGGACCATTGCCAGTGCCCGCCCAAGGCAACAAGTACCTAATGGTTGCGGTGGACTACTTCACCAAGTGTCCGGTACGTTATCCCGAAACAGGAGGCCAAGACAATTGCAGACTGTCTCGTGGAGCAACTATTCTTGCGTTTTGGGGTACTGTTAGAGCTCAACAGCGACCAGGGCACCAATTTGAGTCCCACCTGATGAAGGAGGATTTGAAAAGTCTTGAAGTGAACAAGACCTGCACAAAGCCTTTACATCCGCAGTCGAACGTTATGGTCGAGATATACATGAAGACTCTAGAAGAACATCTGTGGAAGGTCGTGGCCAGACATCAGCGAGACAGGGATGTCAAGGTGCCACTGTTCGTGTTGGTCTACCCCTTGTTACACACGACACCACTGTGATGACGCCAGCAAGGTTAATGTTCGGCCGAGAGTTACGCCTTCATTGTGACCTGGGTTTTATGAGAGCCTCAGAAGCGAAACAGGCCGCAACCGTGTATGTGGAGAACCTGTGAACCATCTCCACGACATGCCTGATATGGCTCGTCAGAAGATCCATATGGCGAGGGACCGTGTGAAAACCCGGTACGTAAGGCAAGCCAACGCCAAAGTTTCCAGCAAGGTGAACTGGTCTGGTTGTATCTCCCTACCAGGACTAAGGGACGCTGCCCGAAACTTCAACCACCATGGCAAGGACAGTACCGGGTGGTAAAGAGGATAAACGACGTGGTCTACCACATCCAGAAGGTGCCCCGAGTAAAGATGTTGGTGGTGGACCTGGATCGTCTGGCCCGCTACGATGATGCTGTTCCGGACGTCAATCCTTGAGAAGGGAGCGGTGTCACGAACTCATTATCCGATAGCGTGGCTTGTGCACACAAAGGAACTGATAAAGATAGAACGGAAGTAAAGTTTTGCCAAAACAGGTAAAGTTAGATGTCTGGAACGTTCATGTTTCATCTAGTACTGTCCTACAGAACATTCGATCTCTTGTTTGTTAGAGAATATTCCAGAAATGTCTAGTAATATGAGTAGTGGTATATATAAGGAAGCAGCGACTCACTAAGGGATAGTGGTAAACAGATTGGTAGTTGTAAACAGAGTCGTAATGGGAGAGTAATAATTCTAGTGTATTGCCGGGATATAAAAGCTGGCAAAGGGTTGAGTAGTTAGTCAATTGCTAGTGAGCTGTTAATCGTGTGCAGCTATTTGAAGTGTACTGGAAATAATTTATTGCGTTTACTTGTGGTGAAGCAACGAGAGACCTTGTAGACTGCGTTTCTGTATGTTACTAATTTTGCTGCCGTCAGGGTTGTACAAAGTGTGTATTTACTTGTAATAAAGTGCATTTTAAATTTCTGAAAACAACATTTTTTTTAGGAACCCAGCAAGGTCACAGTATTTTCCTCCATCTCCCTACTTAGCGATACCAATATAACTAACATTAAAAGGAACTGTAGTGAAGGAATAATGGTTTTTGCACAGGATATATCCAAGAGCAGATTACTTATTTGATAATCGTAACAGAAGAATTCTGTAACCACAATTTAGATATACAAAACATGCATATTAACAAATAAACCTTTATTATGTAACGGTATAGAAGAATTGTGTGTATGTCTCAGTTCAAGTTGGTACCATAAGCTTAAAGTTCGGTAAACAGGCCGCCTATTTTTAGAGCGTGTTTGGAGCACAGGATACGAAAGTATTCTGTGGATCCATTCGCCTCTTGTTTGTCGCAAGCAACGGACGTGCTACTGCCGGCCAGTGAGGGAAAACGGGAGCACGTTAAAACAATTTAGTATTAATCCACAACTAGATTTATTCACAGACGAATAGGTCGTGAGTATTTTCATCATATTTTGTAATACCTACATATCGGCCCTGTCGGGTGGCGGAAAAACGAGGCTAGCGTTACGTCGTTCATTATTGCAACTTAAGTATTGTATAATTTATTCCTTGCTTTTAGGATTTTCCATGAGGGCATCGGCCTACAGGGATAGCAGGGCTACAGCATTTCTAGTTCCGAAGAGGGAGAGACTAAAATACCAGAAGTGGGGATGGAAACAGAAATTATCACTGATATATTACCGGACAATATACAAGAAGTAGAAATCCTTCAGACTTTACCACAGAAATCATCGACACTCGAATAGCCGAATGGGTTACTGTCAGAATCCAACGACACCTTACCATCTATAACACTAAAACAACCCTTACGATATTTAACCACCGATCAGGGACTGTTTTTTATACTCATACGCAGTAACAACAAAAATATTAAAGATTTTCACCCCTCAAGCTGGGCAAGTTGTTATTTATTCACGCAAAGGGAGTGACGCATAACAATAAGTTAGTATGTAATCAGCTGGAGGTATATTTTTCTCAGCACAAGACGGTAATGATTTTTTGGAATCGACTTTCGACGCCACTCACGATACACATTCATATACGCCATCCTACCTGTTTGTTACCGGGGTAATTAGAGGAGTAAATCTTGATTTGGACTTAGAAGAACTCCGCTCCCACATAAAATTAATGGGCCAATTACCGGTGCACAATACATACACACTCAATCGAAAAATGTAGATAAACAGAGAAATGCAATATCCTCCAACAAGATCAATTAAAATCGCATTTAGGTCACAATCCGTACCGGAACACGTATAATGTGCGACAACGGCGGCAAGTTTCATCACCGAGTGAAATTTTGTCGAAATAATAAACGATGCCTTAGATGTGGTCAGACACACGTAGATGACCAATTGTACTGCGCAGCAGATCGACCCTGATGTACAAACTGCAAACAAGAACATGCAGCAACTGATAGATAACACTGTCCAACGTATACATTATAATCGCCAATTTCCAATAATATCGAGAAACTATCGGTGTCGAGATACCGGGCACAGCAAATGGCGTAGGGGGTGCCTGTTATGCAGAATTGCGCCTGGACTAATGCGGCAAGAGCTGAAATGTTGGAGCAGCCGATAGCGAACTGGCCCCACATACTTCAGCTAAACGTAAAAGCCCGGAATCGCCAAAAGCTGCTCCACCAGAGTGGCGGTCAGCCTTCTGGGCAACACATGGCCGATGACCAGTCGAATCTGCAGGACCAATCACTTCCTAGTTATCAAACAATACCAGGGGCAAACCAGGGTTTCCTGCCAATCGGACACTGCGGCACGTGGTGAAGTCCTAGTAATGCCAAGTGATATGTCCCGTTATGGACAGATAAGGTCATGGGATACAATAGAGGTTGAACAGGGCCGGAGTGTTCCACCGCGAGATCAGAAAATGGATACTAGCGTACTTCGAAGGATTTTTAAAAAAATTGCTGAAACAAGCCCCCGAACAATTGTTTTATACTAAAAGGATTGCAAACAATTCTACACATATAATTGATATCACTCATATATAAATGCCAGGGATCAGTGTTACACTAGAACGCCCGAAGTATAACTGGTAAACCAGCTGAGCTCCAAATATTCCTAACGCGGGCACGGCCGCAAGCATTTGTAATAGTAGAAAGGTGGTTACAGTTACACCAATCGCTCTGTATGCCCGGATGTAAGATATATTGAACAGATTGGCAAATACTCGGAGAAGATGTGGCTATCGGTATTCGTGATCACATAATGGTACACAATTGGAAGACAGATATATGGTTGCCACAATACTTGGAAGCAGTGGAAGTTAATTTGGGGAATTTTATACTAGTGGGACTGTAAACGACAGGACGTCAACTATCGAGATTAGAATGGGGATCACTGCTCGCTCCACACCCCGCAAAATATGTTTTATGCGGGGGCTTCAACATACCTAACTTCCATAGCCATAACGCATACCGTAGGAGTAGAGTGTCCCTTGTGCAGTTAGCGTCAGCTTATCGCTGGGAGCTTATATCGGCACAATACACGTCTAGTCAAGGGAAACCGGGCCAAGCAGACACAACTCCAGACCTTATATTTGTGTCAGGGGCACAATTGATAAGACAACAGTCACGAAGTATACAAGTATTCCATGGCTAGTGACCACTACCCACTTTTGACTGAGATATCGGCCAATGATCACAGCGAACACATGAAATATCACAAATGCAGGAGTGGTATGTTTGATCACAAACACTTCTGAAAATACTTAGTTCGGTCAATAGTTCACATCCCGGTGGATACATTACCGCACGAACAGCTAGAAACCTTTTGGAAGAACACCTAGAGGAAATCGACCCCGTGATAGCCAGACGGCCGTCACGGATATCACGTCACCCCTGGTGGTCACCGGAATTCTCCTGGCTGATGGCGGAGAAACGCCGTGCGTACTCCGTTTATTGGAAGGAAGGAACACGGGAGACATATCTCGTACCAAAACAGATTGATGCACGAGTACGACGTAAGCTGAGACAGATCAAGAAAACGTTACGGGCAGCTTACTGTTCGGCTATTATCTCGGATACCCCGACGGCCCTCATATGATAGCGACTGACTTGGTTTAAATATTCGGAAAAGCCAAAGAAGTCATATCCCATATTAGGACAACCGCCATTACAGACACAGTTCTTGCAGGACACTGCCCCAGACTATGTGACGGAAAGTACAATAAGGTATCCAGCTCCTGTGGAACTAGAGGAACCATTACTTCAGCCTATAGTGGCACAAGAGGTACTCAACCATTTAAGAGCGACAGGTAACGCTTCCACACCGCGAAATGATGACATCTCATATCAGCATCTCAAATCTCTTCCGGAAGTGTGGTACCATCTACTGACAAAAGCCTAAACGAATACTTTACATTCGGACAAACCCCTCAGAATCGTAGAGACCTCATCATATACCCACTTTGAAACCGAGAGGAGAGGGCCTACATCCTAAGGACTATCAACCAATAGGTATGCTGCTCACGTTGCACAGAAGTTTTGAAAAAATCTTCCAGCACCAATTACATTTCCACCTGGAACGCAACCACATGTGGCCGAAAACAGAGTTCGGCTTTCGCAGGGGGCATGGGACCCCATTCCCTTTATACGTGTTGAAAACGGACATACACATAGTATTCCACACTAATCATCAAATTATGGCCTCTTTCTTAGACCTGCCATATGCATACGACTATGTTAGTATATCGCGCATAGCGGAACGTTTACCATCTTACGAGATTTCGGAGGTCATCTGCAAACTTATAGAACACCTATATAGGTTCCAATGCACTACACTGGTACCGGTGATACGAGTTACTACCATACGCTATACATGGGGGGGATTAGTTCAAGGCTCATCCCTCAGCCCTCTTCTGTATGCGTTGTATGTCGAAGAAATAGTCTCGTCACAAACAGTCACGGCTAGTATATTACAATTTGCTGATGATATAGTGATATACTCTCCCACAGTTCCGAGTTCGCAATCAGACATACGCCTTTTTGAGGCTGATTGCAACAGGGTGGTCACATATATCCACGATATAGGCACTCATTTGAGCATCATTTCAGCCATTTCATTCATCGTCGGATATAACTTGATGTTGGAGGAGGTAAATTAAGAAAACAACAACAGAACTTCTAATACACAACCTAATATTGCCCACTGATAACGAAACTGTCTAAGATGAAAACGCTGTTTAGAGCAATCGCAGCACATCATTGGGGCATGTACTCCAGATTTTTAATTAGATTAATACCCCCTTTAATCTTCTCCCGGTTTGATTTCGACATACTGATGGCACCAACGTCAACGGCTGGAATACGATGGCAACTGGAGTCTACCAAATATATGATTATCAGTATCCAGCAAATACCAGCGAAACATATAATATCCAGGCATTTCCCAGGATACGACACAGAAGAACGCACGTGGCAACTAGGATGCCGTTTTATAGCCAACTTGCTTGCCAACACTCAAAATATACTTCTACGCAAGCTGACTCACTTATACAAACTGCTGAGACAGGAACGGGGATAGGACAGACATCTTCCTCTTCCCTTGGTACTGTGCTTAGCGGCTTTTGAAAGCCACACGTACTTATATAGTACACCTACGTTGCCTATTCTACTATTATATGCTGCATATGACGAGCTACCAAACAATATTAAAGTCGAGATTCACTACTTCAAGAAGATAACCACAGACTACGAACTGGCCTAGCGGGAATTTATCTTACCGGCATTGTCAACCAGCCATACAAAGCCGCCAACAATTATATTTACCGATACATCCAAAACTACCATGGGTACGATCGCAGGTATAATATTTGGAACTCTAGCGTAACGGTTATATGACGACTTTATGACACCATATCTATTTACACAGCAGAAACGATAGCAGTACTGTATTGCGCATTGAAATATATACAGGCACCACCCAGCGAAAGCGTTCATTCCCTTGGATGCCCTAAGCTTATTAACGGCTTTACAACAACCAGGGAGGGGTCTAAAAGATGAATGTATGAGATACTAATCCGAAACATGATAGACATCTTACCAGCGGTGGTTCATCCAAAGGGCGCAAAGCCATGGTCTTGCGACCTTTAAGGACTGTTTATTTTATACCTACAACACATGGCACGGCGCGGTAGGTATAGCAACGGCCTACTGCATTTCCACGTAGCGGAAGGCATGCAGCTCTGCAGGTGGTAAGGCAGCGGGGGAGGGAAATGCGTATGTGCGTATCCGCGCGATTCTATTCGCGCCTAGCGCAGTCCGCAGAACAGTTGTATAGTGCTAAAATGCACAGATTTCTTATTTTAGTGTTCTTTGTGGAGTTAGGAACATAAACAGAGTGTTACAGGTGGCTTTATAAAATCCAGTAACTAAAGTATGATGGATAGCTCTGTAAAATCTCTGGGGTTTAAGAGACACCTTAATTGTAGGATCATGTATGAAAAAGTGACTGGATCTGTGGCTGCCAATTTCTCAAATACTCTTTCTGCTACTCATGTGTTTTGTTTGCTTCTAAACGTGCCAATTGTTTGTCGACAGTTAAGGGAGTGATATAAAACATTTATCAGAAAAAACATGAAGATTTAGTGCACCATATGAATAGTGTGGTAGACCTGTCACAGCTAGGAAAACAAAACGCTGCTACATGTCTTGACTCCGTATTTAAAAATGTTAAGAAACATAACATTCAGGTGAGTAAAAATAGACATACTTTGAAAAGGCTTATTACATGCGTCAAGTTTTGCCCTGTGTTTGGATTGCCTTTACGAGGACATGAGTCTGTTACTTCTTCAAATCTAGGGGTGTACAGGGACCTTCTGGAACATTCAGCTGAACTGGATACAGTAATGAAGCAACAGCCACAGTATTTAGAGGAACTTCGAAAACAGTGCAGAATGAACTATCAGACTGCATTTTGAAAGTCTGTAGGGACAAAATATAGCAACAGATGCAGGCTTCTGAGTTTGTTGCCATTCAGTGTGATGAGACAACTGACTTTTCAGATCACTGTAAGATGGCTTTGTTGTTCCGTCATGTATATGAGGAATCCACATATGAGAGATTTTGGGCTTTTATGTGTCCTGAAGGAAGATATGTGGAATCTCTGACAAAGTGCATAAGGAATGAAATCAGACCGCTTATTGGAAATACCTAAGAAAAGCTCATTGCCCAAACCTTTGACGGGGTCAGTGATATGAGTGTAAGGACCGGAGTATAGGCCAAAATAAGCGAAGCATTTTCGTGTGCGTACTTTGTCCACCACTATGCATACCAATTGAATTTAGACATACAAAAGGCAACAATCACTCATTACTGGGAACGTGTGTTCTTTTCAAATCTGTCGGGGCTTCCAGCATTCTTTTCCAATTCCTCTTTGTGATCTGATATTTTAGAGAATGTAGTGCAGGCAAGATTGCCCAGAGTTGCATTAACAAGATGGAACAGCAATATTGATACCGTCAAAGTTGCATATGAAAACATAGAAAACCTAAAAAATTGCTTCGAAATTATTAAAGAGAAATAAACTATTATAACCAAATTAAATGAAACCAGAGCTGCTGAAGATTCACATTTTATATTTTGGTTAAGAGCTTTCTACAAAATGCTAACTCATATAGATATTTTGTACCAGCAATCTAAAAGAAGAGCTAAGATGGTGTAACGTTATAAAGTGACATCCTTATGTTTAAACAACAATTGGGAATGGAAAGACTATATTTTGATGAAATACACAAAAACCTCTGTGAAGAACTTCCGCAGCCGCCAAAGAAAAGAAAAAGTATGCAATATGCAAGGGTTGGAGATATGTCCTGGAGGTGTGTAAAGTCATCACAACTACTGTTATGGGTAGATTTGCTATAATGGACATCTAAGAGCTGCATATTTCCTGTGTAACGACTTATCTAAGGATTTCTGTGTACGTTTCCCAGAAGAAATTTTCACTCGAGTAATGGAATCTTATGATTTTCTACAAGGAAAACCGCGCACAGAGTTGGAGCTAATTTACAAACGAAATGATTCGACCATTCAAAGAGCATTTAAACTTTTTCAGTTTATATACGAAAATAACCCTTCGTCAGTGTTCAGTGGTCACAAACTTTAGAAAATTGTCATAGCCACGCCGATGACGACTGCCGAACATGAAGGTTGCTTTTCCACTCTGAAAAGTATAAAAATGCTTTTCAGAAATACGAGGCGTGTCCGGAAAATAAGGTCTCCAGTAATATTTAGTATAGAAAACATGTTTATTGTCAATGAATGTTACATTGTTGGAAAGGCGGAGCTTACAGCTATTTTTCAACGTAATCACCATTGCAATCGATGCACTTGTCCATGCGCTGTGTAAGTTTCTGCAAACCCTTCTGAAAGCACTGTCCCACCAAGTTGCGCAGGTAGCGCTCAAACTCGTTTTTCAAATCATCGTCGGTCTGGAAATGTGTTCCACCAGGTGTGACTTCAACTCAGGAAACAGATGATAATCACAAGGTGCTAACTTTGGACTGTATGGGGGGATGGGTGAGGATGTCCCATCCGAACTGGGCCAGGAGACCAGCCGTTGCATGTGCTATGGAGACGAGCGTTGTCGTGATGAAAAATCACTCCCGTCTTCAGCATTCCCCTCCTTCTATTTTGAATGGCACGTCGCAATTTCTTTTTAAAGTCTCACAGTATCTAGCGGCGTTTATTGTTGTGACGGTAGGCATAAACTCGTACAACAATACACCTTTTCTATCCCAGAACACACTTTGCTGGAAGAAAATGCCTGTTTGAGCTTTCGCGGCTTCGGCGAATTCGAATGCCGCCACTGACGAGAACGATCATTAGTTTCTGATGCTGTGTAATGTACCCACGTTTCATTGCCAGTGACCATTGAATCCAGCAATTCCTCTCCCTGTTCTGCAGAGCGCTCCAGGAATCGGTGGGCCGCTTCAACACTTTGCCGTTTATGGTCTTCGTTGAGCATTTTGGGGACCCACCTCGCACACACCTTGCGATAATGAAACTGTTCGGTCAAAATCTTGTCAGTCGTAGTCTTACTGACTTCAGGGATAAGTTCGCACAGCTCGCTAACTGTCACACGCCGATCTTTAAGCATTTCTTGCTCCACTTTTGCAATTGTTTCGGCTGAAACCAAAGGCCGACCAGAACGCTGTTCGTCATGGATTCTGTACGTCCGTCTTTGAACTCTCTGACCCACTTTCGTACGTTTTTGACGTTCATACACTGTGGCCATAGACTTCGCATAACTGACTATGAATTTCAGTGGGAGTAGTGCCCTTGGCACTCAAAAAAAAAGAAACAAAAAAAAAAAACGGATCACTGCACGCAACTCGCACTTGGTGACGGACGTGATAGGAAGCTCCATCGCAAACGGCTACCCAGCCAAGACTAATGGCTGCAACGGGTTTGCTGTGGTGGGGATTTGAAGGGGTGAAACCAAGCTACACGCCAGTGTTGCCGGATCTCGCATAATAGCGTTCCTCACAGCTCCAGTACCTTGAAGACCTTATTTTACGGACACGCCTCCTACAGTGACAGACGACAGACTTAATGCCTTAGCAATGCCGTCATTAAATAAGGACCTTATCAGCAACATGCAAGATTTTGATGAAAGAGTGATGAAAAAATTCATTAAATTACTATAGTTGTATATAATATACCTATATATCCAATACTTTTGTAAGTGTAATTCATGACAAACTGAACAAATGCAAATTACGAGTATTGATGTGTGTACATACAGTGATGTGCGCGTGAATCTGTGGAAAAAAAAAAGTTACTCTAGTGAGGGGGCAGCTTATGAGGTGAACATTAAATCTGGACTTGAGCGAGTTTGAATGAAGTTCTAATACCATCCTTTTACATGTTGCATGCAAATTAATATAGCAGCTTTGGGCAAAATCTGTTAGGCTTCTTTACTTATTTTTGATGTTTATATTACAACTTGAATACCACTATTTCCGTGGGTTATAGAGATTGAATTTGAAAAAAAAGTGGTTCTTAAGATTTACAGGTATTATAATTTTTTATTACCAATTCTTAGAAAGCAAAACCTTTCAGCGCCTCCAAAATATTTCGGCCACGAACCGCTACTGCATCTTACTTCAGAATATAGAGGTTAATGTAATTTGGATCCGAAGTCATGTAGGAATAATGGTGAATGAAAGTGTGGATGCGACAATAAAAGAGGCTACAGTTAACCAACAGATAACACAAATATCTTAGACCCTGATCAGACCTGGCGAGGGAAATATCACTGAGAAAAACAGCAGCTTAACCAGATCAGAGGGAGAGGACATTCATAAACTAAAATCCTTCATTCACGCCCCACAGCTCTCTCGAAGGGCAATATCCATATACTTTTAATTGTTTTACACGTGGCATTAACACCGGTGTACCTATCTCGTATTGCACGCCCAGATCACGTCCGCTGTGATTGCGTCGTAAGAGGTCATATTAACCACGTATTTTTTGCCTGCCCGTTAAGACACTCAACCACCGTGAAATTGATAGGGTAAATTGCCAAAACATAGCCAGTGACACCGTGTTAGCTTCCTTCCTTACTCGGGGCCGATATGGAAGGCCTTATTTCGTTTTGCCATCATAACAAGGATGAAACTATAACAGGACCACACTTCCTATGAGTTGCCGTGCTTCCTATGTGCATTGACTTCGTTGGAACCAGAGCTTCCTGTATTCTCCTTGGTGATCAGACGCAGTAGTCAACTTGTTAGGTTGGCACTATGGCCTGGCAGTAGCGCTTAAGAGAGGAACCCTGAAGAACCAAATTTACGGAGTATTATCGTTTTTATGTGAAATAGTTTTTGTTTTAATTCTTCGCAGCTTATTCAAGCCAGAGGCCAAGTTAGCAGGATTGCACCCGTACAGGAATACTAATATAGCAACCACGTTCCAGGTAATAGTGGACAAGTGTAAGTTTATCGGAACGAGTAGTGCACATTAAGATTTTGGACATTATTTAGTGCATGGCGTCAATCCGGCACATATCGAGGATAAACTTTTAATTTAAAAGTGTAGCGAAATATCTATACATATAAATAAAAACTAGATTTCATTCATTTCCAGGCCGCAAATTTAGCGGAGGTATGCTTTTATACAGAGGTGTCAAGCAACGGATAAATTACCCCCAGGCACTAAAATGTGCAAAGCCTGTTTTTGACATAATAATAATAATAATAATAATAATAATAATAATAATAATAATAATAATAATAATAATAATAATAATAATAATAATAATAATAATAATTATTATTATTATTATTATTATTATTATTATTATTATTATTATTATTATTGTTATTGTTGTTTATGATATATTTTCTTAAGCTTTTCTTAAGTTGCCCCCGTATTTGCGTCGAATAAAGAAAGCAATTGAAGTTAAATCTAAGAAAGATAGCTCTTTTATAGATTATTTACTCTTAAGTTCTTTACAAGTACAAAGGAACTTATAATTCATGCACTGAGGTCACTGTAGCGTAGGTGGTAATGTGTGGGCTTCACGTTCAACAGTTCTGAGTTTGAATCTCTGGTTATGGTTATGTATCTGGATGAGGTTTATCCTTGGTTTTCCCTTGTCCTGAAAGAAGAACGTCTGGTAACTAACCTATATTTACCCTGTATAGATACGTTGCCAGATATTTATCTTTTTGGAGAAGGGAAAACCTCGAATGTTAACTGTCCGATATGACTTAGCGTTGGAGGACGTAATATTCCGAAAAAAAAAAACCTCCAATGTTAAGTAATATCAGACGATGAATGAAATGATGTTCAAATAAGTACAGGAGAATTACAGGAGGCAGTGAGCAAAGCTTTTAATAGTGTTATTCAGTGTCATTAAAAGTGTAATATAAAGTGTAATATTTCATAACCAGCTGAAACTGTAAGTAATTTTCGCTTATAGAACTTATCATTAAACCGTCAACTTGAAGTGTAAATGTTAGGAACTTTGTGCATTGCATAAAGCACATTATTTATTATATATTTAGTTTCATTTGGTTAGCTCTCTTCGAAACATTGCTGTTTTGTTAGAGAAGCAGACTGTCTTTTGTCTAGTTGCCAACATCATGCAATCTAATCAACAAGAACAAACCTTATCAAGTTCACATTCTCTCAATCCGGTTGACACTGCTACTATAATTGTCACATCGTAAGTTGGTGATTGGCGTTTTTCCTCCACGTGCTGTTCAGCTGCGAAAACAAGGAGAGGGGATAAACACATCACTGACACATCATTGCGGTCGCCTAGCAACCAGCAATCCACCAATCAAAAGTAAACTGTTGCCATAGCGACCTGGCACGCTTATCCTACGTTGCTAACTCCATCACACTACATCATGTGCTTTATGCACGACACTAGTCTAACGGCATGTTGAGGTTTGCAATAAGCAGACACTGCTACTATTGTTGCTTCGCTTATGAATCAGCGGTATCACAATACCGTCATCGTTCGTTGCCCTTTAGTATGAGATGGTATGCATTGTTGGAAGGGAACAGGTGTAGATTTAGTTTAAAGGAATATCTTGAGGTTTTCTGGGTCAATGACCAACCTTTTCAGTTTAATGACCAACCCTTCTTACCTGCCTTTGTGCGGTCCACTTCAAACATGAATAACCCTTACAGTACTTAGGGTATTTCTCCCTGTCATCACTGTCAAACTAAGAGTGTACTGCTTCAGGTAGTGAATGTTTCACAGGTTGTAAACAGCTTTACATTTTCGCAATATAATTAGTGTGTTTACATGATCAACTTTAGTGTTTACATGATCAACTTTAGTGTTTCAGTGATCAACTTCAGTGTTTCAGTGCAACTTTAATATTTAGCTAATTATCGTTACTCATGGCTACTGCAAACACTTGTGCTACAGAAACAGACAGAAGAAATTATCTGTGAAGACCACGAAAAATGTTTTTGGGTACGGAATCCCAATTAAAGGACAAGTAAGGGAAATTATATGTGCATGTTCAAGACCATTTAAATAAAGTATGAATTGCTTGAACCGGTGAAAGCAAACCACAATTCTCAAAATATATAGTTGATGAAATTGCTGCAGAAAAAGGCCACAAAATTATTAGACTTCCTGCCTACCATTGCCATTTTAATGCAATAGAGTTGATTTGGGCCCAAATAAAGGGATATGTAGCGCGCAACAATACAGATTTCAGTATAACATCTGTTATAAAGCCAACAGAAGAAGCAATAGCAAAAATAAGTGCTAAAATTTGGGAAGATGCTGTTTGTCACAAAAAAGTTATAGTACCAGCATGGGAAAACGAAGGCGTTTTGGAAGAAAGTGGAAGAACTCATAATTTCCGTGGGAGATTGCAATAGCTCTGATGACGACGGTGGCGGCAGCAATGACGACGATCAGAAAAGCAGTACCAATGACAGCAGCGACTATGAGATAAGCGGCATATTCCCGTTGGAATAGAATGCATAATTCTGTGCAGGTATGGCACTTTTGTTTCTCTATATCTTAACTGTAGCTAACCATTTATTTTTTGTTCTTCCGAAGATTTCGTATGCTGTAATGAGGTAACTGCTCACTTAAACGTGTAGACAGTCTTATGGCAGTTTTACGATTAATACTGCAGTACGCAAATTTCTAGGAATATGTGTGTGTGTGCATTACTGCAGCTGAACTTCCACCCCCCCCTCTACCCGCCATCTTCGTTGCCTAGCACGTGGAGAGGAACGGTAAAGTGGCAACGGTGCTATCCCCTCTCCTTCCCCACTCCTTCAACTGTCAATCACCAACTTATAATGCACCCATAATACATCTCGTTCAGTCTTACCTCCACCCAAGTTAGTTCACAAACGCCCGTTCAAAGAACTCAACCAAGACGACGCCTCCATGTCAAATGATGTTTTTACACTCCAAGCAAAAAAATATACAGCGCTGGCCTCAGCTCTAAATTCTAAATACATTGTGGACTTACCCTCCATACACAATAAATTTTCCCCTTTGGAAACAATGGAGGAAGATGACGACCCAGCTGCTGAATTAATTCCTCTACAGCTCCTAAAATCAGGATCCCACCTATAATTCTCCGTGAGGTTAACAGTTATCAGCAGATTATCCGAGACATAAGTGCTATTTTAAAAGATGACTATTCAACACAAAAACAAAAGAAAGTTCTTAAGATAAACACAACTTCAGTTAATGACTTCTGAGTCCTTTTAAAATTCCTGGATGAATCAAACCTCCCTTTTTACACCTTCTGGGATCCAAATTCCAAAAGGCTTGAAGTTATCTTGAGAAATGTTCCTCACTCCCTTTCAAATGACGACATAGTTACAGAATAACCACTCTGAAGCTACCAGTGACGAAAGTTACCAGGCTGTTCTGTGCCTCTGTGTGCTGTAGAATTAGAAAACAACGAGCAAGGAAAGAAGATCTTTGAAGTTAAATACATTCAGCATGCTTTAATAAAAGTTGAGTAACATAAGAAATCCACAAGCATCCCACAATGTACACGATGCCAGCGCTACAGGCATACTAAAACCTTTTGTCATCTTATACATCGATGTGTGAAGTGTCTCTGTAATCATCATTTCTCTGAATGCCCAAAAAACAAAGACTCAGCCTTCCTGCATGAACTGCGGAGAAGCTCATATGGAAAATTTCAGAAGTTGTCGTTATTACCTGGAAATTATAAAGAATATATAAATTATAAATAATTATAAATTATAAAGAAATCCAGTAAAGTACCCGAGCCTGTAATAGCACCTGCACCTCCAAAGCTAAATGTGGAAAATTTCCCAAAGTTGACACCAACCTCTCCCTCTTCTCCTGAAACTCCTCACTGGCCATGCTCTGTCCCTCCAGAAGACAAAAGTTTCCTGCATTCTACTCAGCAACAATCCACACACAATTCTTTTTCTGCTTCTTCCTCCCTTGATGACACCATGAACCTTCTTCAGCTAGCTATTCATTTTCTAGCACCATACCTACCAAACATAAAATCCTTTTTATTACAGCTTTTTGCAAGTTTGTTTGCTAATGGCCACTAAAAATCAAGTTGATACATTCTCTCAGTTAACTATACTAAACTGGAATGCTAATGAAATCAATGCCAAGCAGGAAAGCTTTTTAGAATTCATCTCTAGCTACAACATCGCAGTAGCTTGCATCACTGAGACTTGCCTAGTATGGCAGGAAAAGTTTTCAGTACCTGGTTATGCAGCATATAGGTCCGATTGCAATGCTCCTGTCGCCTTGGGTGGAGTGGGCATCCTCATTCGAAAGGACATACACCACTGCTCGGTCTTGCTACCCCAACTAACCAGCCTCGAAGCTTGTGCAGTTCAAATAATTATGCAAAACTCCAAAATAACAATTTCAGCATACAAGCCACCAGGACTCGGTCTCAATGTTCAGGATATTAATAGGTACTCTATTTCCTAATATAGTGCCAACCCTTCTCGTGGCAGATCTAAATAGTAAGCATGGGGATGCCGTATGACAACCCCAGAGGATGATTATTTACAGCAGCTGAGCGTAGTGCAGTCAACATCGTAGCTCCACCTGGTTCTACTTTCTATAGGCAAAATATAACACCTGATTTACTGGATATCACACCCTACAAAAATCTATCAGATAGTCCCACCATGGCAGTTCTACCTGAAATAGACTCCGACCACTGCCCTGTCTTGATCTTCTTTGACGGTAATTTGATTCTGCGTCCATTACCTACTTCGAGACTCCGCAAAGGTTTCATAAACTGGGAGACCTTCCAACATGTAATAAATAGCGAGTTGAAAACTGTATGCAATCTGAAAACTCCCAGTGATGTAGAAGCAGCAATTCTTGAGTTCACAAAAGCCATAACTTCAGCTATAGACAAATCAACAGCGCCAGCCAGACCTCGGCAACAAAGAAAACCCTATTACCTTACCCTCTAACATCAGATGGCTCTTGAAAGAAAAACACAAAGTGTGCCGGCTTTGGCAGAAGTATAGAGAAACTTGGCAACTTCATGATTTTATCCAACTCACAAGAGGTAAACAAACAAAAGGATGAATATCAGTATTCGACTTACCAACGGCACCTCTCCAGCATTTTACTAGAGGATTCATCTATGTGGAAAGAAACCAAAAGATTATTAAAAGAACTGATGCTTATTCCACCTTTAATAAAAGATGGTAAACAATACATATCCGACTTTGAGAAGACCGAGCTATTCCCAGATACTCTATAATGCACCTTCTGCCCAAATTCAGTGATTAACAAAGAATTTAACCAAGAAATTGAACGTTTTCCTGATTCTTATGCCATTTTTCCACTCCCCATTGACTTCACTTCACCAAAAGAAATCTTGTTCATAATCCAGCAACTACCAGCCTGGTCATGATCTAATTCCAAATTTTGTATTAAACCATCTGACTCACAAAGCACTTACTATTCTAGCCACACTTTTCAACAGTTGTATGCGTGTGAGTTACTTTCGCAGAATATGGAAACACGCCATAATCACTGTTATCGATAAGCCAGGAAAGTGCCCCTCAGACCCAAATAATTATCGTCCTATAAGTCTGCTACCAACTCTATCAAAAGTGTATGAAAAAATTGTACTGAAGCATTTAGCAAAATTTCTAAATGAAGTACCAGTATTACCTCCCTTTCAATTTGGTTTTCATTGCAAACATTCAACCACCCATCAAATTCTCCAGATTACAGAGCAAGTGGCACAAGGCTTTGAGAAGAAAGAACACAGCTGTAGCATTCCTTGACTTCACTCAGACATTTGATAAGAGTTTAGCATCAGGGTCTTCTATACAAACTGTTCATCAATGGCATCCCAGACTACCTCTATAAAATAGTTTCCTCTTTTCTGTCACAACGTACATTCTCAGTCTGCGTAGGTAGTAGCCATCTACCAAACCTATAACAGCAGGCGTGCCTCAAGGATCTATCCTAGGACTAGTTCTATTGAATTTGTTCACCTCTGATATGCCTGCAATGCCTACAGCTCAAATTGTTATGTATGCGAATGATACAGCAATCTTCGCAACACAGCGCAATATCCACATCGCCAGAAATCACCTTCAAGAGGCCTCAAACTTAATTATATCCTGGCTTGATAACTGGCATATTTCGCTCAACCAGCAAAAATGTGAAGCAATGATTTTTACACTATGCAGACCGGACTATCCTCCACCAGTATCACTCCCAGTAAAACCTATACCCTGGAAAACAGACTGAAATAGTTAAATACCTTGGTATGCTTATGGATCGATGATTCACATAGAAAACACACATAAGTAACAAACTCAAACTAGCTCGAGAGAAACTGGCTAAATTCTATCCTCTTCTCAACAAAAGATCTTCACTTAGATCAAAACACTGCATACTACTTTACACGATTTTATTCAGACCACTTGTACTATATGCCTGCCCAGTCTGGGGAGGGACCAGTCCTTCTGAAATCAAACATATCCGGACATTTCAAAACAAAGTATTATGAATCTCAACAAATGCACCATGGTGTGTCAGAGATAGTCAACTACTTAGAGAAACTTGAATCAGCACCATTCAACAGTCAATTTCTCCACAAGCTGAAAAGTTCTACAGCAACCTAGAACACGTCTCAGGAGCCGCTCCCTATTCCCTTGGCAGAAAATCCAGCTTCCCAGCCTGCATCAGAAGTTGTGTACCACTGGATCAGCTCTCATAACAAGATCTTCTGTAATACTTAAAACAATAATGTACCTACTTATGGGTGGCCCAATGGGGCTTTCCTCATTTCATTGTATCATGTATGTAAATAATGTCTATGATCAGTGATCTGTAGAGTGCACATGCGCTGATCGATCAGTAAATGAGTTAAAAAAAAAACCCAGGGGCCTCCTTCGGTAGGTACGGGTTTGGCGCACCCGGGGTCCCGATCCAACAGTCTCCCTCGTGTGGGCTCCTCTTCGTGGTTGAGGGAGACGGTCAACAGGCCCGCCCACGTGTAGGCCGTGCATGGAGACCCGTGTCGGTGGAAATGTTTGTCCTGGTGGTTGAGGGATGTGTATCTGAGCTCGTAACAGCGTTTTTCTGAATTCGGGAGGGTGCGCATTTCTAATACACCACTTTGGCTTCTGCTTCGCCTAAACGGGAGGTTAGGGACTAACCCACCCCTAATCAATCGGCCAGGACTAGGTATTGTACCGACCTCCAGGGTGAGTGGGACGGCGAGCTCGCTATATTCCCTGTGTAGCACTGTCATCCCAGTGGGATGACCCCTTTTTGGACTCCGTGGTGGGTGGGGAGCACTGGGGGATGAAATTTACGCCAACTCTTATGTTAAACCCTACACTTAAAACCAATTCCAAAAATTCTGGTAGTAATGGAAAAGAAGTAGTCGAGTCTTGTGGTCCTCGCTACTTGGTGGTTAGTTGTACAGAAGAAGGCCAGAAGTTTACGACAGTGAACCCTTTTACCATCCAGAGGGGTTGGACAAAATTGGTGGTCCTGTCAAATCTTGTATACGATCGCGAAACGGCACGCCCCTGGTTGAGGCGCACTCTAACTCCCAGGCAGCATCGTTATTGAAGGCAAGCATGCTAGGGAGTTACCCTCTAACCGTTACGATCCATAAGACACTGAACTCCTCGTGCGGGGTGATAACCACCCGTGCGTTGGATGGTATGTCCAACGAGGAGATTCAGGAGAACCTCAAAGACCAGGGAGCTACTTGTGTGTACCGAGTGCAGCGCAGAGAACGTGGGGAATTGTGGCCTACTCGTACCCTGTTCCTTTTGATAGGGTAGATCTTCCTCAAAAGATTAGGGCAGGATACGAGAGTATTGAGGTTAGGCCGTATATACCGAACCCCCTGCGGTGCTACAAGTGTCAGCGTTATGGTCACACTAGTCAACTGTGTAACGGATCTCCAGCATGCGTCAACTGTGGTTTGGCTTTACATGAGGGTGAGTGCTCCTCGCCCATTAAATGTATAAACTGTGCCGGGGAGCATGCATCTAGCTCCAAAGACTGCCCACGTTTTGTGGAAGAAAAGGCAATACAGGAGATCTGGGTTAAGGAGAAGGTTTCCTTCTCGGACGCCCGGAAGCTCTTGCGTACTCGCCTGCCCTCCGTCCCTAGGTCCGGTACTTATAGCTCTGTCGTGGCTAAACCCGTTCCTAGAAAAGAAATTGCAACGCAAACCTGCGGTGCAGGGGAGCCTACCATCTCAGATAGAGTTCTTGTCCCGACACAAATATGGAAGTCCACAAATCCATCGCGTCGGCAAATACATCGCCTAAACAGACGAAGGAAACTAAAACTTCAGCCCCGTCCCAAGCCAAACCGTCGACTTCTACATCTAAATATGACAAGCCTGTAATATACGATCCACCGCCTAAAGTATATAAGACCAGTTACTAGAGGACAGATTTCCTTAAAGATTCCACCCGTATCCCCAGGAAGAAGATAACCTCTAGGACATCCCGAAGCTCTTCTTCTGAAGAGCTTTCTGGTGATGATTCGGATTGACGACTGTCATCTTTGTCGATCTCTGTGTCAAATAAATTTGAAGCCCTCGAACCTAAGTTCTCTTTAGGGAAAGGGGCTTCCTCCGCCGAAGAGATGGACCAAGAGGATACCGACCACAGAAGGGGAACAAAAAAGAGCCAGGATAAACTGGCAGAAAAAGGTGTTAGCCCTACACCGAAGAAAAAGGGTAAGCTTATTCGGCCACCCTTAAAGTCGTCTTAATGTAGACCAACTTTTACAACCTATCTCCATAGTTCCAATGGCTATCCTCCAATGGAACATGCGGGGTTTAAGAACACATCGACCAGATTTGGAACTTTTGATCAGTAAGCATAACCCCTTGGTGGTATGCTTACAAGAGACTAAGCTACGACCGCAAGACAAGTTTAAAATCTGACGCTACACACCATTGCGGTGTGATATTGTCACAGAAGAGGGCATTCCTGCTCACGGGAGCACTAGGATGCTCCTCAGAGATGACATATTTGTAGATCCGGTACAGCTGCAATCTGATATACAATCTGTAAGGATTAAGCTGCCATCAGTCGAATTTTGCATTTGCAATGTATATGTCCCGCCATCAGATGACTCTCGTAAATTGACCTTGAAGATCTGGTTTCCCAACTTTCAACACCATTTCTAATAGTTGAAGACTTAAATGCCCATCACCCACTATGGGGCTCAACTTGGGCATGTTCGAGAGGCATCATTGCAAAATTCTTGGAGAGCAATAACTTGGTTCTCCTGAATTCCGGAGAGCCAACGTTCCTTTCAGACGCCTATAACACCTATTCACACATCGATTTGGCAGTGTGTTCATCCCAGTTAGCAGTTTCATTACAGTGGAATGTCATCTCTGATTTACATTCCAGCGACCACTTCCCATTTCTTCTTAGTCTCTTAGCACAAGATGTGTCTCCCTCACGTATTTCTAGATGGCGCTTTAATCGTGCCAACTGGAACCTCTACACCCAGTTGGCTGTCTTTGATTACAACGAGCACGATTCTGTGACTGATTTAGTCAATCATCTCACAGAGAAAATTCTTTCAGCTGCAGAACAGTCTATTCCACGTTCGGCCACCCAACCCGGTCGATTTCTTGTCCCATGGTGGACCAACGACTGCCGGAATGCTATTCGTGCTCATAGACGTGCTCTGATGGTATTCCAACGACACCCTACCCTAAGTAATCAAATTGAGTACAAGAAAGCGCGTGCAAAGTCTAGGCAAATAATTAAGGATAGCAAAAATATCTCATGGAACAACTTTGTATCCTCTTTTAACAATGTACACCTTCATCTGTTGTATGGGATAGGTTACGACACGTGGTCGGAAAATCAACCCACTTGCCAATCGCTGGTCTGAAAGCACCTGCAGGAGTTGTTGATCCGTTTGACATGGCTAACACCTTCGGCTGTGCTTTCGCTCAGGTGTCTAGCTCCTGAGTTTATCTCAAATAAGACTCAGGTAGAATCTCAAGGTTTCGGGTTTAGTTCCAGAAACCTTGAAGATTATTGTAAATGACGGTTTTAGCCTAGCTTTAGACTGTTTTAGAAGGCTTTACTTTTAAGGGCGCTGATGACCGCGCTGTTGAGCGCCCCGAATCACCATTAAATCAAATCAGGAGTTAAAAAAATTAAGTACCGGATACGTAGAGCTTAGAGTTACTAGACATTTATCTTTCAGGATAAGGGAAAATGTCCAATGTTAAGTCATATCAGATGATGAATGAAATGATGTTCAAATGAGAACAGGATTAATAGAACTTAGAGTTACCATACATTTATCTTAGAGGATAAGGGAAAGCCTCAAATGTTAAGTCATATCAGATGTAGAATGAAATGGTGTTCAAATGAGTCCAGGGTACATAGTTACATGACATTCATCTTTCAGGATAAGGGAATACCCCCAACATTAAGTTATATTGGATGATGAAAGAAATGATGTTCAAATGAGTACAGGGTACAGAGACGTTAGCGTTACCAGACATTCCTCTTTCAGGTCAAGGGAAAACACTAGAAGAATCCTTACCCAGGCAATTCACCCTGACCAAGATTCAAACTCCGCACAACTTGAATGTCAGGCAGACATGCTACCATCTGCGCTACAATGACGGAAGAGATACGAATGGCAACTCTGGTGTTGATCTGTCACCGCTGGATTATAGTCAGATTGAAGTGCATTTAATGATGTAATGAAATGGAAATGAAATGGAAAATGCTTAGTGATTGTGAAGTCACTAACTGATGAGTCCATCTATGGCATATGGGTTGCCAGGGGCCCTGTACTTGAAGCTGAGTATTCACATCTATTTCATTTTGTTCATGTCGAGTGGAAGAGGAGAGCTAAACAAAGATGAAGGTTTCCTGTGATGCTAATAAGATATATATGCCGAGCAAGATTAAAACCATGACTTCAAGAATGAAGTAATTTTGATATAATGTGCTACCCAATGAAATCTCAAGTACATAGTGTCTTGTCAACTATTGGATGATGTTCATATTCATTTTCGTGTTATATGAGAATAAACACATGTTCCAGTTTAATACTTTTAGTAATTCTTTTACTCTATATTACTGTAGTGCTAGTTTTTCGTTTTGAAACTTTTAAATACCCCTAAATGATGTTTTAATCTCCTGTGCATAATATAACCTATAGTAGACCAAAGCTTTAAAGATAATTTTCTCTGCTTTTATTTTCATTACATTTCTGCAGTTTCAAAATATGCCACATGTCAAAGTTTGTTAATACTATTGCAAAACTTTCAGGATAATATCTTAATACTTCAAGCTTGGTACTTCATTTACTCTGAAATTAGCATTTTTGTCATTTTAATTTTAATTCTTAATTAGATCATACAAGCTTTGCAACATAAAACTCTGTGTCACAAACTTCAGTTATCTTTTAAGAAAATTGATGAAAATTTCCACAGAAGTAAAGACTAGTTTTGTAAACATTATTTACATCTTTAGTCAAGATTGTACAAGCTTAAGCAGAGCAACCCTCAGTATAAGATCCACAGATTGATAAATTATATATATATGATGTTAAGGATACGAATGCGCAGACTTCAATGGCAACTTCCTGACATTAAGTTGAAGCTTAAGTTCCTGCAGCATTTTCCTCTAAAGTGGATCATCACAGCACAGCATGCTTTCTACACAGATGTGTTATGTTGGTTTAGTGATGAAGGCTGATCGTGAAGTAGTCAATCACTATTTAAGACCCCTCCTCCACACCCTTTACCAACCAAACTGAGAAGAAAGGAGAAATTTAAAAGCAAGATACTCCTATGATATGAGTGCAGATTTCATAAAAGCAAAAAACCCTTAAATAAAGAGGAATTTTATACAGATTATAAACACGTTATTAGTACTGCCCTTATTAACCCTTTTCAAGTTAAAGTGCCCCGAACTGATATGGACGTGTATAGACGTCCAGCGCACACAAGCATTTAATGCTCATTTAAGGCCAATTATTCTAATCTTCCTATTTTACAATAAATTTAAATTAGTTCTATAAGGGATGTAAACGTACCCTTAAAGGTTTCTTTTTGAATTGTACACCTCCAAACCTCAATAAGCACCCAAGGGCACATCTGCAGATTCACACCAAATAATATTGGTTTCCTTGCGAACTTCTTTTTCATAACACACTAGATATTTTCAAAATGTTGCAACTTTTTCGGTTGTGGGTGGTATGCTTTTAGGAAGTGTTTTCTCTCAACTATGAGGGGTGATGTGGTGAATTTCTTACCCCCAGTATAAATATGTTTCTGAGTATTATAATACTCAATTAGGTTACGAGCTATTTATACGCACAGGTACAGCTAGGTGAATGTCTTGCATGAATTTACAGCTCTGAAAATTACTAAACAATTGTGCATGGTTACATCCAGTGGTATAAAAATACTTTTTTTTACTATTTAACTGTTTTTCGTAAAGAGGGATAGCTAGTAATAGGTGATCCACATCACCCATATTTGACCCGCCACTTCCCCCAAACAATGGAGCAGCTAACATGCCATCTGTAGACCAGTACACGTCACTGCTAACTATATCCTAAACATCTCCTTCATAATCGCACAACAAATATTTCAGATTTTCTACAGTAATATCAGAAGCCTGTATACATCACACGCAAGGTGATTTATTTACTACATTATGGGGATAAGCCATGGTTAACATTGAAATTTAGCAATTTCAAATGTGTCATTCATTTAGCTCTTCATAGCTATAAGAAATCACTCTGAACACAGAGTATAAATAACTAAAATACTGAGTGAAAACAGCTGCATAAGGCTACCAGAAACCTTGGTTGAGAAACACTGTAATAACAGATGCTGACAGAGTTTTCTTTTCAGTATAACGCAACATATACTCGTATGACTATCGCTTGGTATAGCATAAATAAACTAAACTTGAACTGGAGAAGTCGCTTGCGTAGCTATACATACATACTTTCGCTCGTATACACACAAAACAAAATGATTCAAATATTAGGCGCGTTCGGCATAAAGAATGGCTTTTGCTACAGTGAAACAAAGAAGTGAAATTTGAACGACTTTTTGTTACTGTAGATGTATACTGCCTTTAATGGGTTTTAAACCAGTTTTTGTTTCGTTTAAATAACTTAATAAATACAGAAGATATGGAATTGTATTTATGATGCATTTTTACAGCATTTAATAACTTAAATTTCTTGTTCTGTTTATTGGGTATCCATTTCCGGCCCCTGGAAGGGTTTAAATGGCCATCGTTGAAGCGGTTAATGGTTTTAACCACTTCAGCAACAACCATTTACATCCTGCATGGGCCAGGAATAGGTACCCAATAAACAGAACAAGTCATTTTAAGTGTTTAATGCTGTAAAAATGCTTCTTCAATACACATTCATAGCTTCCATATATAAGTTATTTAAATAAAACAAAAACTAGTTTAAAACCTATTTAAGGCAGTATATTTCTTTTTCTTTTTTTATGTCTCCCTTCCTCACCAATGCTGGTGATAGGAGTCACTTGGGTTCCCTCAGAACGAGGGAGCCGAAGCATATTGACCAGGTAGATGAGATCAGAGTTGAGGGTTCGACCCAATGCCTGGGATGAATGAATGATGGAGCAACTGGTGGGGGGGGGGGGGAACTGGAGGAACTGGAGGAAAACAACCCCAGCGCCATGTTGTCCACCATAAATCCCAATTTGCGGTCACCTGGGATCAAACCCGGGCCACCTAGGTGAGAGCCTGGCAGTCTAACCACCCAGCCATGGTGCGACCATAGTATAAATCTACAGTATCAATAAAGAAGAGACTATATTAATAAATTGTTGAAATTGTACTATGTTTCACTGTAGCAAAACACATTCTTTGCGCTGAATTCATCTAATATTTGAGTTATTTTGTTTTGTGTGCATGCAAATGATAGTATATATGGCTGTGTAATCAAGTTCTCCAGTTCAACGGTTTAGCAATTAGTTTATGTTACCAAGGAATAATCATTGTATATGTTGTGCGAAACACACACTGGAAGCAAACGAAGCTCTGTCAGCATCTGTATGTACCTCTTATTACAGTATTTCACAACTGAGATTTAGGGTAGCCTTATGCAATGGTTTTTGCTCAATATTTGTTTTTTATACTCACTTGGTGTTCAGAGTGATTTCTTCCAGCTATCGAGATTTAAATGAATAGCACATTTGAAATTGTTAAATTTCAGTGTTAACTTCCTTGAAACTTCCTCTCGTTCCTGTCATTGAGCATAATGCTGATGTTGACTACTGTCAGTCACACCATGGACCTGCAATCTGCTGAATCATTCTGAGACAAAGTTTACTTGGCAGTGGCAGATTACTGATTTATGGCAGGGGTACATTGTTAGACTTGCCAATGCTGGGCATACCGTTTCAATGGCAGTGAAGAGGTGCAATCAAAAGGGTCTTGATACAAGTAAGTCATGTGTGGTCTACATAGAATTGCTGCACAAAAATGGTTTCCCATCTGAGGCTCAATGTGCAAAAACATTAGCAAGAAAGAGGGTGCAACTGGCATGACTTAAAGAGTGGCGGTCAAGGTGAGTGCAGCAGTTACTCAAGAAAACCCAACATGAAGTATTGCCGGCCATAATGGAACCTCTAAAGGACTGTTTATTGGATTAATACACAGAAATTTGGGTCCAGAACAGTGCTATAAAACACCTGGACACCTGTCTTAAAAGAATGACATATCAGAGAATTAAATTAATTGGGAGTCGATTAATAACACAAAACAACACTCACTTTAAAATTTTTCCCGAACCGGTTTTTTGAGGCCTTCCCTCTTATCTTCAGCCGGACATTGACTTGATATACAAGTCGATGTCCGGCTGAAGATAAGAGGGAAGGCCTCAGAAACCAGTTCGGGAAAAATTTAAAACTGAGTGTTGTTTTGTGTTATTAATCGACTCCCAATTAATTTAATTTATACAACACTGTTTTCAACACTTCCATGAAAGGATTTATATCAGAGAATGTTTCATCAACACATGTTTCACCTGCTAGGTAAAAAGTGGCAATGGGTAGTTTCTGTACATGAAGCATTAGTTTATCTTGATGCAAACAAATTCCGAACCATTTATTACCATAAAGTGGGCCAAAAGGAGCATCCAAATTTCATTCAAGAGAACAAGAAAACGTTATCCAAGGGATTCATGGTGGTTGTAGGTTACTGCTTTTGCAGAAAACTCCGCATTCACAGAGCTGTTAAAATTAATGCAGCATTGTAACAAAGGAATGTTATGGATCCAATTTTTGATGATGACGTTCCCTGATTATATGATGAGGTAGCTCCAAATGTTTAGATACACATGGATTACACTTCTTACTCTCCCCATAATTACTACTGTAAAACTGGAAATAGGTGTCAATAAGATACCATTCAAAAGGATTCGTATGAAGTCTGCAGATGCCTCATCAATAGAGTGGTGAAGCAAGGTGCTGTGTTTCAATGTCCCACCACAATTGAAGGTCTTTGGAAACTGCCAGAGGAATGGAGTAACATCCCCCTTCTGTTCTTAGTCTTCATCACTAGAAATTGCACTGCAGAACTATACTTAAAGCCTGTGGATATCACATTGAGCATAATAGGTGGTGAAGAAAGGGCATCTTACTGCAACAAAAAAAAAAACATGTAGAAAATGTAGAAATTGAAGCTAGTTACAGTGAAGCAACAAATACTACACAAATATAATTGTTTGTAACAGTAAACTTCACTTAAAAGAAAATCATGTAAATTTAATTTTAGTTAATTGATGGAAATTAATCATTTCTCCACACTAGCCGTCTATAGGCTAAGGTTTTTGATAGCTAGAGTCAACATGAAAAACCCAATGCCACGGCCGGGACTTGAACCACAGATCTCCTGGCTTCTGTCCAGTCGCTCCCACCCTCTGAGCCTCCATGGCCAACGTGCCGTCCTGACATTAAATTCTCCATTTGACTCATATATTTCCCTGGTAGACCACTAAGGGCTCTCACATCCGAAATGAAATGAAATGTGTAGTGTTTAATGCCCGCTTTTCCTATATACGGCACCACAGGCAGTGACACTGATGATACATGAGATGAAGATGGAGCATCGGTGGAATGAGATGGCGAGGGAAACCGGAGGTCCCGGAGGAAACCCGCTCCAGCGCCATGTTGTCCACCACAAATCTCACTTTGCGGTCACCTGGGATTGAACCCGGGCCGTCTTGGTGAGAGCCAAGTGGTCTAACCACTGAGCCACGGCACGGCCCCACTCTCACATCCGAGATACACTGTTTGTGGCGACTTACTATCGTAAGTACTTGAGTCCCAGGCTTCATCATTTAATTCTTATTATTTTAGTTAATTGATGGATATTAATCATTTCTCCACACTAGCCGTATATAGGCTAAGATTTTTGATACAGAGAGTCAACATGAAAAACCCAATGCCACAGCCAACGTGCCGTCCTGACATTAAATTCTCCATTTGACCCATATATTTTCCCAGTAGATCACTAGGGGCTCTCACATCCGAGATACACCGTTTGTGGCGACTTACTATCGTAAGTACTTAAGTCCCAGGCTTCATCATTTAACTCTTATTATTTTAGTTAATTGGTGGAATTTAATCATTTCACCACACTAGCCGTATATAGGCTAAGGTTTTTGATATTTGTGTAGTATAAGTAAAATTGTCAAGCTTAACTGGGTGAACTCTCTGTAGTGAGATAAATCAGCTTAAAAGATAGTCTAAGGACATAGATTATGCCAAAACCTTATTTCTTATGCACATTTGTAAATATAACTTGTAGTTATGTGTGCTGGGAGGAATTTACTAACAGTGACGTCAAAATTAATTGAAAATACTATTTGTAGTTGGTTTATTTAATACTTCATCACCTAAATTTAGCAAAAAATATATAAATATAAAATGTGATGAAGTATTAATAAAACTAACTACGAATAGTATTTTCATTCAAATAACATTTAATGAAGCGCAGCACGTGCTTATGTGCTACAGCACAATAGTTTGCTGAAACGAATATCTTAATGTATTCTTTGCGTCTGTCAGATTTATACGTGCTAGCAAGAAGCAAAGATAGTTGTCAGACACTTTAAAGTAACACGTGACCACTATTTGTGCTACGCCGAAGAGTTGCGTGTTTGCGGGAATGTTGTGCAATGAACGTACTTGACATAGCGGTGCATTGCTTTAAGACCACTGCTCTGATTGGCTATTTTTGCTTGGGATTGTGCTACAGCCAGATGGAGCACAAAAGCTTCTGCTTCTAGCTGTAGTGTTTTCAGTGCCATCTGCAGTAGTTACAGTAAACTACTACCACTAGAATTGCTCTTGCACATATTTGCTTGCAGACGGGAGTCAGGAATGTATATTGGCACTGCTGGCTTTCATTATTTACAATACGAATTATTGGCTTACTGAAAACTGTTGTGCTGTTCAAGTTATACTGTTATGGTTGATTGTATCCCACGTCTTTTGTGTGTACTAACATGAATTCAGTGAGCAACTTAATCAGTTACCCTTTCTCTAGAAGAATCCTGGAGGAAAAAGTGCAAATCAAACAATTAGGTAGGCAAACTCCAGAACTAATTATAATGCAGTGTGCAAAAGACGGGAGAAATAATTCATACACCAGGCGTGTTAACCCCAAGGTATGTTAGCATAAGTGGGTATTTGGATGCCATGAAAGAGATGCTCTGTTCTGCTTTCCATGCCTGCTCTTCGGAAACTATGATGCTTGGAGCACAATGGGATTGACGGATTTAGGTCACCTAAATGTTCTTATTACTAAGCATAAACAAAACATAGAGCATTTAAATAATGTACTAGATTTATGTACGTTAGGCAGTATAAACATTGCGACAGTTAAACCATGCATATCAGGAGGTGAGATTGAAACATAACCAGCAAGTTGAAGAAAACATGCATGTGCTATTATGTATAATTGATTGCATTAAGTTTTGTGGTGTTTTTGAGCTTGCTTTAAGAGGACATGATGGAACTGAATGTTCTGAAAATCCTGGCATGTTCTTGGGTTTAATAGGTTTCGTCAGTAGCATCAATAGTGCTGTGAAAGAACACATGGATTCAAATATTATTTTCAAAGAAACCTCGAAAACCATCCAGAATGAACTCCGTGACTGTATGCTGGAAGTTTGCTGTGAGGTGATAAAGGAGGAGATGAAAGAAGCTGACTTTGTAGCTGTTATGGCAGATGAAACTACAGACATTTCTCATCAGTTGCAGCTTGTGATTAAGTTTAGTTACGAGAAAGATGGTGTTCCATATGAGAAGTTTTGGGGATTTTTGAACCCAGAGGGACAATGCAGAGGCAGTTTCTGAGAGCAAGTGCTTAATGAATTATTTATAGAAAAGCCTCAGAAACTCATTGCCCAGACATACGATGGAGCCTCTGTGATGAGCAGTGGTGTAGGAGGAGTTCAAGCAAAAGTCCAGTCTCAGTATGCAAATGCTCAGTTCATTCACTGCTATCCTTATCAATTGAATTTAGTTATGGAACGTGCAGCTTCTCAAAATAAGTCTGCCAGAACATTTTTTCTTAACCTGTCAGCTTTTCCTGTGTTTTTTTTTTTTCCAAAATCCACCCAACGTTTAGTTACCTTACAATCTGTGGCAGCCAGACGAGTTCCTTGTGGTTCTGCAAGTAGGTGGAATTTTAGAACCAGAACTGTTAATGTGGTTTTTGAAAATCAAGAACTGTTGCAGTATTTAGTGGAACTGGAAAATGGTACAAATGATACGACTAGTCTAGAAGCAAATGGACTTGGCGCTATTTAGAAGATACACATTTCCTTACTTGGTTGAAGTTCCTCCATAACTTAATGCCACATGTTGATATTGCGACTTTGTGGGTTCGTGAAATGAAAAGTCCAATTACACAAACTCAACAATGTTCTTTATTTCCACCGACTTACAGTTGAACACTTGCCAATTACACAGAATTATATAATGCACACAATTATGATTCACCAGTTCATCCGTTACCGTTCCGATGCATTATAGGAATATCACTGTTTTGTAGAAGTCTCTGGTTTCAGTGCATCACCGCGAAAATTCCAGAGGACAGGGGAAGGGGAAAAAGGCAACCAGCGACAAGTGACACTCCCCTAATCAACTCCTCAGTTAGTGACTGAGATTAATGGGAGGGTGTGGCTCGGCTGCCTCTGGTCCCTTCTCAGCAGTCGTTGGTTGTGCTTTCCGCTAATTGGGTGACACTGCTCCCTCCTCAAAGCTGGTCGTCCCGAACAGCACCATTGTAGCAGGCTAGATGATCCAGGTGTACCACCAACATCTTCCCTCGGGGATCCTTCTGGATGCGGTAGACCACGTCATTAATCCTCTTCACCACCCGGTACTGTCCTTGCCATGGCTCTTGGAGCTTCAGACAGCGTCCCTTGGTCCCAGTAGGACGGTACAACCAGACCAGTTCACCTTGCTGGAAACCTTGGCTGTCGGCTTGCCTGTCATACCTGGTCTTCATGCGGTCGCTCGCCTTCTGGATGTTCTGGTGGTGCATGTCGTGGAGATGGTCCACCAAGTTCTCCACATACACGGTCGCTGGCTGTTTCGCTTCCGGAGGGCTTCCAAAAGCCAGGTCACCTGGGAGGCGTAACTCTCGGCCGAACATTAAGCTGGCTGGCGTCATCCCAGTTGTGTCGTGTGTAGACGAGCGGTAGGCCAGCAAGAACAGTGGCACCTTGACGTCCCAGTCTCGCTGATGGCTGGCCACGACCTTCCTCAGGTTTTCCTGTAAGGTCTTGATGTATCTTTCGACCATGCCATCCGACTGGGGATGTAGAGGCGTCGTGCGGGTCTTGTTCACCCCAAGCCTTTGTAGTGCCTCCTTCATTAGGTTGGACTCAAAGTTGGTACCCTGGTCACTGTGTAGCTCTAACGGCACCCCAAATCGACAGAACACTTGCTCCACGAGGCAGTCTATGATTGTCTTTGCCTCTTGGTTTGGTATGGCTTACACCTCCGGTCACTTGGTGAAGTAGTCCACGACCACCATTAGGTACTTTTTGCTTAGGTCGGAAACTGGGAACGGTCCAGCAATGTCAACGGCGATCCGTTTGAATGGCGTTCCGACGTTGTACTGCTGCATGCGACCCCGGCTGCTAGTCTGGGGGCCGCGACTCGCCGCGCACACATGACACTGACGGCACCATCTCTCAGCATCTGCTCGGAGTATCAGCCAGTAGTAGCGCTGCCGTAGTTTGTCAATCGTTCGGTTCCCTCCCAGGTGTACTCCTGAAGTACCGGCGTGCACTTTCTCCATGAGTTCCGGGGCCTTAGTCCGGCGAAGTACCAACTGTTCTCTCTGCGTCTTCCCATCGGGTGACTCCCATACCCGGAACAGCTCCCGAAACCCGTGGGAATCGGGTACGTCTTCGGACGGGGTTGAGGGAAGCCATTAATTCTCCCGGGTACTAGCCTGCAAAGCTAGTAGGTGTGCTAGATCACCAGGCGGCCCCACCGAGGTTTTTCGGTAGTCTTCACCTTGAGTGTTGACGCGCGTAAGTGGCGTATTCACTTCCATCCCGTCTTGAGTCCATAGGACCAGATGGGGGGGGGGGCCTTGTTAGTCTCTAGGTCTTGTCCCATGGAAAGCTCCACGGGGGACGCCGAGTGCCCTTCGGGACAGCTCGGATACTCCCTGGTCGAAGGAGGCCCGGGTCTATTTCCTACGGGTTCAGGACTAATGGAAGTAGAACCTCTGGGCTAAACCCGGAACAGCACGTCATCTCTGGTCTTCAACGAGTCCCATTGGGCCCAGTACGATTTGTAGGTGGCGCTCCTCGGTGCGATGTCCTCCCAGGTTGGTCTCGTCCCTGCCTCCACTTCCTTCAAGAGTGGCCCCAAGTCTGCATACGCCAGCTGCTCCCTCAGGCCTACGCTATCCCAGCCGTCTGCAGGGCAGGTACTGCCACAACTACTCGGACTGCTGCGGCACGCTCCTTCTCTTCCACTCTTGCGCACTGGCCGCACTCTTCTGGACAGGGTCTTCGGGACATGGCGTCTGCGTTATCGTGGCTCTTCCCTCTACGATGTTCCGAGGTGAAGTCGTACTCCTGCAGCCTCTGGACCCAACGTGCTGTCTGGCCTTCTGGTCGCGCCGTCACCATCACCTCCCTCCTCGCGGGGACAACCACGTCTTCGTTCAAGACGACCCTGCAGATTCCAAGGCGCTCTTCGGGTTGACGGAGTATAACCTCTTCTCCGTTTAGCCGCAGGATTTTCCTGCGAACGTCGACCGTCACCTCGTGGCTCCTGAGGGCATTCAGTCCCAGAATCACCTCCTCAGCCACCTTGGCGACGAACACCCACAGACGCACGGCACTCCGCCCCAAGGTCAGCTCCAGCAGGGCCTCCTCCACAGGCAAGGTGTCGCCCGATGCCGTGACAAGCTCGTATGGTCGGCTCGGCTTCCTCGTCGGCAAACCCTTCGCCACGTCAGGTCTGATGATGGTCACGGCTGCCCCAGTGTCCACCAGCACGCGGCAGGGCTTCCCTCTCACCCAACCGTCCGTGATGAGGCTGTCATCCATACGCCGGCTGACGGCGCACAGTGTCACTCGAGGGAATGGAGGTAATGGCGCTGACGTGCCCCTCTCCATGCCGGGCCTTACTCGTTTTTCCAGCTGCCCTTCCTGGTGTGGGCAGTCTCTCTGCAGGTGTCCGGGCTGTCCACACCCCCAACACAGGCCACTAGGTGTTCGCCGGCGTCCCTCTGCTGGTCTTCTGTCTCCGGTGTAGCGGACGCTCCTCGTTCTCGACGTCGGGATAGATGTTACCTTGGCCGCCTCCATCCTTAATGCTGCCGTTAGCGCCTCGTGGATTGTTTTATAATCGCCGAGCATTAGGCGCTGACGAATCTCCTAGTCCCGTACCCCGTCAACGAAGGTGTAGGCAGCTTCCCGGGACACGAACTCTGGTGGGAGGTCGACTAGGGCCTTGCTTGCCAGTTGTTCAACTGCCAGGGCGAACTCCTGCAGCGTCTCCCCTGGCTGCTGTGACCTTGCCTTTAGCTGGCTGCGGTACGCTGCGGCTAAACGGTGGTTTCCGAAACGATTCTTCAGGGCCTCCCAGATGTCCTTGGGCGCCGCCGTTGTCTGCACCGCGTTCAGGACTTCCGCGGCCCGTCCTGGAGGCTGGCTATTAACTGTGTGGCCTCCTCCTCCGGTGACCATTTGTTGTGCTTGGCCACTGCGTCAAATTGGCGGCGGAAGACAAATGTTGACGAGCCGTCATATTTCGGAGGTTTGACGCGCGCCGATGTTGTGTCGCGTCCCGGTGCGTCGGCCTTCAAATCCTTCAACCTCCTGCCGACGACGTCCTCCACCATGGCGCTCAGGGACTTGACCCTGCTGTCGGCCTTTCCTTCCAGGTTGTTAACGCGGTTAGCAAGGTCTTCGACGTCTTCCGCCATGGCGTTCAGGGATTTGGCGTTACTGCCGGCCTTTTCCTCTAGGTCATTGAAGCGGTTCGCCAGGTCCTCGACGCGCTCGTCCACTTGGCCCATCCGCTTGCCCAGCTCCGTCACGTCATCCCTCACGCCGGCCAACTGTTCTTCAAATTTGGCGGCGAGAGCTTCGCTCGCCACCTTCATTTCCGCGGTCAGTTCGGCCATCTTTGCGGTCATTGTCATGGCCAAGTTGTTGTTTGCCGTTTCTGTCTTCGCTGTTAATTCGGTCTTCATTTCTTCCGTCTTCGCTGTTATTTCGGCCTTCATTTCTTCCATCTTCTCGGTGATATCGCTGGCCGTCTTCATTTGCTTCAACTCTGCGGCCAGGTTGTCATTTGCCGCCTCCAACTTCTTTTCTATTTTCTCGGTGATGTTGTCATTTGCCGTCTTCATTTCCGAGGTCAGTTCCGCCTTATTTTCCATCATCTTCTCCAAAATCTTTTCCAATGCCGCGTCCATGGTTATGTTCGGTGATGTCGTCCCGCTTCCTGACACCAGTGTGACTTTGTGGGTTCGTGAAATGAAAAGTCCAATTTCACAAACTCAACAATGTTCTTTATTTCCACCGACTTACAGTTGAACACTTGCCAATTACACAGAATTACGTAATGCACACAATTACGATTCACCAGTTCGTCCGTTACCGTTCCGATGCACGTACACAGTCTTCTCGTCCGTTCGCTAGCACGTCAAGCACTAACCGACCTCACCCATTGCAGCCCTTTTTATAGGAATATCACTGTTTTCTGGAAGTCTCTTGTTTCAGTGAATCACCGCGAAAATTCCAGAAGACAGGGAAAGAGGCGGCCAGCGACAAGTGACACTCCCCTAATCAACCCCTCATTTAGTGACTGAGATTTATTGGAGGGTGTGGCTCGGCTGCCTCTGGTACCTTCTCAGCTGTCGTTGGTTGTTTCCACTAATTGGGTGACAATATACTTTATAATCAACTACAGTCAAGATTAACCGATGCAATTAAAGTGAAGAACGACGTGTGTTCTATTATTGGGTGTATTTCTGATGTTTGAGAGGAAGCCAACACAAACAGATAATTACATCAAGAATGATAGCTACAACCCTACACACCGCAAACATGCAGTTTTGGACAGCTTAGCATATAGACTAGTGAACATCCCATTGTAAAAGAATGAATACAACAAAGAATATAACCACATGATTAACATAGCGGCAATTAATGGATACAGTAAATAATTAATAGATAAGAAAATTTTGAAATTCAAGAAACAGAACACATATTGGATACCACAAAATTAACAGATTCAAAAACCAAAACACAGTTCAGGAAATTCATATATCATCCCAGAATGCATCATAAATTCAACAAGATATTCAAGAAGTACATCATCACCCTAGCCCCGATAAATACATTCAGTTTAAAAAACTTCTTATGCACCAACCTGAAAGACCCAGTACCTGTAAACAAGAAATCAGGTATACACAAAATCAACTGCTCAGATTGCAATAAATTCTACATAGGAAAAACCAAAAGAAGTTTACATATTAGGTTACAGGAACATATGAGATGCATGAAATACAAACAAATAGAAAAATCAGCAATAGCTCACCATTTCTGGTCTACCAATCATGAAATTGTACCAAATATACAACTATTAAAATCAACCAGTAATGCAGCCGAACTCGATGTTTGGGAAAAGTTGCTAATTATAAAACACAAACAGTTTACTTTAAATTTCGAATTGCTGCCTGAAAACTCTCTTTGGAAGTTCATCTCACAGATAGCAGATGCCGCCATAGACAACCAGCTCACTTCAAGAAACCACGGATCCAACCAGTCGGATAACTGCTGAGGATAGGGACAAAATGTTCTCCGAAACATATCCAAGTAAGGATAATTTAAGTGATGTGTTTGAATTACTGACTCATTACTTTCAAATGTTAAATACATCACTGTTTCTAACCTTTTTGCTTCAAATAATATTAACCTGGCCAACAAGTCAATCAAAAGGTACGTTTTCCGGTCCGGTTCACCACCTGGAATTTCAAACAAATTATGGCGGACATGAAGGTAAGACCAGAAATAACTGCTTCTAATTCAAATTTTAAAGGGGCTAGGAGTGATATAAAACTTTACCTGAAATTGGAACTAAAAAGAAGAAACACATGTGCTGACATACGGCTTTTAGATCTATGTTTATACCATGAAGTCACACCAGAATTCATGAGAAGGATAGTAAAATTCAAAAACGATAATAAAGCTCAACTTGCAGCTGACAAAAAAAGTAATTCAGCTGGAAAACAAATACTATGCTAAATTGGAATCACTTGACCTAGAAGCATACGCTCCAAATCTAAAACTAATGAAAAATCTTGGATACATCCTCTGGTACAATTTGAAACTAATTTCCTAGAAATCCTTAGTAAGAAAATGAAAACAAAATTTTTTCGACAAAAACAGAAATTACAAAACTTAAGAAATAAATCCAAAAACACACATAACCTAAAATTAACGGAAATTTCTAACTCTTCTCAGGTAACAAATCTATCTTTGGAAACGTTCAACGAACGAGAACTTTTGTTTCTTAATATAAAAACCTGTGTAGGTTACTCCAATAACACTGATGATTTAATAGCAGACATAGAAATAGCTTCCTGTAACCTAAAAGAACAAAAAAAAAAAAAAAAAATTGTCAACATAAACAATGTGAAACAGCCATTTTGGGAATACAGAAAGATGTTAGAAATAATTTCCCTTCCAAACAAGTGTTCAAGGCCCTCAAATCAAAACCAGTAGTATACACAAAAGCGGACAAAGGCAACCAAATAGTTATCTTAAATCAGATTACATCCCTAGAGTAGAAAACATGTTACAATGCAATGAATTCACAAAATTGGAAAGCGATCCACTAAAACTCTGTATGGAAGAATTCGAGAAAACCTTAAAAGAAGTCCGGATATTATCTGATATACAGAAATCTAAAGTTAAACCAGACCACCCAATATTACCAAGACTTTATGTGTTGCAGAAAATTCATAAACCAGGAGATAAAATGAGGCCCATAATCAACAACATAGATGCACCTACCTACAAGATAGCCAAACATCTAGCACATACATTTGCATCACTGCCACAGTTCCACAGCCTAGTCATTAAAAATTCATTAGAATTAGTAGACAGGATCTCAAAATTGCATTTGGACACAGAAGACAAACTAGTATCATTTGATGTCACCTCTCTTTTTCCCAGTATTCCAACAGTTGAACTCATGTTACTCCTCAACAAATGGCTCATAAAAACTAACATTTCAGCAGAAGAAATACAAGATCTCACAAAACTTACTCATTTATGCATACATCAAAATTTCTGTACATTCAACGGTAAATTCTATCAACAGACCTTGGGCCTAAACAGTGGGTAATCCACTTTCACCTTTCATAGCAAACCTCTTTATGAGCTACTTTGAAACAAAATATTACATCATCCTTCCCATACATCTTCAAATACTGGTCTAGATATGTTGATATTTTTGCCATTGTTCCACACAAATTCATACAAGATTCCATAAAAACTATTGAACATACAGAATAGAGCAATAAAGTTCACAATAGAGATAGAAAAAGATGGCCAATTACCCCTCTTAGATTTGAAGATAATCCATGAATTAAATAACATATCTTTTGGCATCTACAGGAAGCCAACAGAAACAGATAATTACACCAAGAATGATAGCTACAACCCTAAACCCCACAAACATGCAGTTTTGGACGGCTTAGCATATAGACTAGTGAACATCCCATTGAAAAAGAATGAATACAACAAAGAATATAACCACATGATTAACATAGCTGCAATTAATGGATACAGTAAACAATTAGCAGATAACAAAATTTGGAAATTCAAGAAATAGAAACATATTGGATGCCAAAAAATTAACAGATTCAAAAACCAAAACACAGTTCAGGAAATTCATATATCATCCCAGAATGCATCATAAATTCAACAAGATATTCAAGAAGTACATCATCACCCTAGCCCCGATAAATAAATTCAGTTTAAAAAACTTCTTATGCAACAACCTGAAGGACCCAGTACCTGAAAACAAGAAATCAGGTATATACAAAATCAACTGCTCAGATTGCAATAAAATCTACATAGGAAAAACCAAAAGAAGTTTAGTTTACAGGAACATATGAGATGCACAAAATACAAACAAATAGAAAAATCAGCAATAGCTCACCATTTCTGGTCTACCAATCATGAAATTGTACCAAATATAAAACTATTAAAATCAGCCAGTAATGCAGCTGAACTCGATGTTTGGGAAAAGCTGCTAATTATAAAAAACAAACAGTTTACTTTAAATTTCGAATTGCTGCCTAAAAACTCTCTTTGGAAGTTCATCTCACAGACAATAGATGCTGCCACAGACAACCAGCTCACTTCAAGAAATCACGGATCCAACCAGTCGGATAACTGCTGAAGATGGGGACAAAACGTTCTCCGAAACATGTCCAAGTAAGGATAATTTAAGTGATGTGTTTGAATTACCGACTCATCACTTTCAAAAAGTTGAGCCTCCGAAAATTGAAGCTAAATAAGTTTGTGATTGCATCATTGAGGAAGCTAGATGTTGATTTCAATCACTAAGTCATCTTAATGCAACCAAGCTCTTAAACTGTAAATTATTTGGTGGTTTTCTGCATCAATTTCCAGATGTGAACTTCAAACTGCTGTTGATACATATACAGTACTGAACAAGAAAATGGTGAAGACACAGCTCAGTATTCTTTATGGAAGGCCTGATTTTAGACATATTGATAGATATGTACAGCTACTGCAATATAAAATCTCAAACAGGTTGTAAGATTCTTTTTCCGAAGTTACCACTTTACTAAAAATTTTAGTTACAACACTAATGACCACTGCAGAGCCAGAAAGATATTTTTCATGCTTATAGCGTAAAAACATTTCTGAGAAACACCATGTCTCAAGAATGCCTTACTGCCCTATGGCAGTCAGTAGAAAAGAGCATTGCCTCTAAGATGGAGGATTTTAACACCAGAGTTATTGGTAAGTTCTGAAATAGAAAAGTGCACCTCATGGACTTCATACTTCAACATTAAGTAAGACCATGAGTATTTTTTTTTTAATAATAGGTAGCTTTGTAGCACACTTCTAATTTTATCCACCAGGTGTCACTGCATTTAATTCTTATGTAAAGTGTCAGAGCTAAATTTTGAATTCAGAGCATTTCAGATGTTTACAAAGTATTTATTGTGCTAAGCTAAAAATATTTATTTAGTGTTAAAAAACTGCGTTAATTTTTAAAGTAAAAGGTAACTTCTTTTGTTTTCTTTATTCTCTGTTAGCTTGTTTGGGCAACATGTGTTCCCATCTTCAGAATGTATCGGCAAGTTGTTTCTGTTGTGGTTGTCTATAATGGCGGGAGCATGTGACAGTGAAATGTACTTGGTGGCGGTAAATAAAAATTCATTAACTGTCATTTGTGATTCAAAATTAAGATCTTTTCCTATATGTCCAATTCTTCTGCCTAACTAGTACAGTTATTTTGGATAGATAGCCTGAAACTGAAAAATTCAGTGCCACGTCCGGGATTTGAACCACGGATCTCCTGCTTTCCATCCAGTCATTCTTACCCATTGAGCTACCATGGCCAATGTGCCATCATGGCATTAAATCCTGCATTGACCCATTCTAATTGTCCCATTTCCCGGTAAATCACTAGGGGCTTTTGTATTCGAGATACACCATTTGTGGCGACTTACTCTTGTAAGTACTTGTGTGCCAGGCTGCATCTAAACTCTTATTAGTTAAGTTAACTGATTGCAAGAAAGGACAGGGAGCCATCTCAAGGAGCCACGACAATGCAGAGGGCAGGGTCTCTACACTTTACTAGTAGGAAACTCCACAGCAGGCCAGCAAATTAGCATCCCATCCTATTGTGGTACAAAAACGGCCCCACCAGACCAGGTTCGAAGACCGTCCTATCATAACTGGAAGCTTTACCGAGAGCATATCATTCTGACATGAAATGCCAAGACACCCACCGACATTTCTACCCTGAAAGAGAACACCAGTTGAGAGATGATATGAAATGATAGTGGAGATGAAATGGAGGGATAGGAAATTTGGGGGATGCAATTAACCTGCCTAGCATTTGCCTGGCGACCTGGGAAAACTCTAGAAAAAATCCATGGGTGAGGTAGATCTAACCTGGACTTCCTGAATGCAGTTCCATAGACAAAAACATCTAAGCCATCCAGCTCAGTCCTGGGAAAATGGACTAATGGAAGAAAGAATTGAAGACAGGACAAAAAGCAGTGACGAGAGTGACAGTGGTAGTCACTCCACAGAAGGTGAGAGGTTTAGGCAGAGAAGAATTAAAATGTTATTAAAGGCATTAGTATTAAGATATCGTATGTAGCTGGGAAACCTTTCTGGAATATAGTGTTTAACTTGCTAATGACTGTTCGTCTTCTTTGAATAGCAACATGTAAAATAAATAGTGTTAATTGAGAGGATGAAGTCATCTCAGTGAGTAATAGTCCATTGAAGGTTAGGGAAAACGGATAAGCAACTTGCATCAGAGCTCTCATTTAAAGATTTCAATGTACAGGATTCGTTGCGCGACCTGTATCTCTCTAATGCTAACTGGAATTTGTTTTTATTAATGTTAGTTTTCTTTATTTATAATGGAAATGATTTAGTCGATTCCTTGGAATAGTTATAGGTTATTATTTGTTCTAAACACGTCCTTCTTGTGTCTGATTTGTCTGTTACTTTTTTTAATGACCACTTTTGTGTTGTCAACTGTAATTGAAAATACAACTAGAATATATGTATGGTAATATTTCAACTATTTGGAATACCAGTTTTATAAGTCGTTGAGTGTTTCTCCCCAGCCATTTATTACTTTTTTTATAAAAGAAATATTTATTTACGATATACTGAATTTTTCCTGATTTTATTTTATAAACTTATAATTGAGTGAAAATAAGCGTAAAATATTGATTTCAGGATGCTTTTATTTGTAAACTAAATGATTTGACTGCAAATGCAGAGGTTAGTTTCAGTAGCATATAATCAATATTTTCCAAATTAAAATTAATTTAACTTATCAATATTTTTGTAACCTAAGTCCACAATAGCAGCTCATTTCTGGTCTGAAAATCATGAAATTGAAGATAGCACAGAATTACTAAAATACGTACAAAAACATAGTGAACTTGTCATATGGGAGAGGATATACATAGAAAAACATAAAAACCAAATAATGAACTTTGAAATCCCGCCAGAAGAGAATCCCACATTTAAGTTCATCACTAAATCAACAGATGGCAGCAGCAACCCCAGAATTACCCACACCGCTGGATCAAGCTTTAGTCGCATAAAGAGCCGAAGATGCAAACGATGATTTGCGAAACATGTCCTCAAAATAGGTACGAAAGTGAAGCAGATGTGTAATAAATACGACTCATTTAAAAATTAATAATTTTTTATATTTAAATTATATGATCTTTTTTTATATAGTCTTTAATTAAAACTATTGATTAAAGCAGTCTTAATAATATCTTTATATTCTTCATTAAATTCTTCTTTATTTAGGAGTATATTTATTAACCAATAAATCAAACTATTAAAATCAGCAAATTTATGTGAAAAGGGATAAAACTTTTATTTTTTTATGTAATTATCAATATGAGTAGATTTTCTATAAATACCAAAGTTTAGTTTATTACAAGGGGTGTCCAGAAAGTAAGTTCTGTTTCAATTTATCTCCACTGCAACCGCAGTTCCGCACATGTGCCGTAGATGCTCTGTATCAAGGTGAAGAAGCGTGTGCCATTGTGAGATCACTGTCAGCCACATAGGCTTTGTTGTGCTTGTTTATAATGTCGGTGTTAATTGAAAATCCCACCGCTTGCGAAATCAGATCTGTGATTCGTTTTCTGAATGCTAGGAAAGTGAAACCCATTGAAACTTATTGGCAATTTTGCGATGTCAAAAGGTGTGTTTCTTCATGACAACACACAACCACACTGCAAAGGTGACGAAAAACATCCTACAGGAATTTGGCTGGGACGTATTTGACCACTCTGCGTACAACCCTGACCGCACTCCTAGTGACTTTCATCTGTTTTTGCATCTCAAATCTTTACTTGGCAGTCAACACTTCAACAATGACGAAGAGGTGAAAGAAAATGTTCCCATCTGGTTGAAGACACAAGCCACAAACTTCTGTGAAGAAGGGATACAAAAGCTTGTGCCTCGCTACGACAAATGCCTGCAAAATGTTGGCAGTTAAGTGGAAAAGTAGTTTGAGTTGTAGAATTTTGTGCAATAAATAATTTTTCGGTATCTATACACAATTAAATTTTATTACCAAACAGAACTTACTTTCTGCACCTACCTTGTATTATTTCTTATCTTTAGATCTAGAAAAGGAAGAAATTCATTAATTTCAGTTTCTAATGTGAATTTTAAGCATTATTTTGTAAATGTAATAGTTTCAAAGCATCATTTATGTGTTTATCAGGAACATTAGCAAAAATATCATCAACATATCTACACCAAGTTTTAAAAATTAAAGGGAATGCTTTAGTGACTTGATTTCAAAAAATCTCATAAAAAGATCAGGAACAAAAGGTGAAAGAGGATTACCCATTGCTAACCCAGATGTTTTGTTGAAGAAATTAAAGTAAATTTATCGAATTCAACAGTTTTTTTTAAGGAATAAAAAACAGTTTTTTGCTAGGAATACTAGGAAATAAGACAGTTACATTAAAAGAAACAGGTTTATCAGTCTTAGATAATACAACGTTAATCTTTTTAACTAATTCAAACAAATTTTTAATACTTAAACTCTGAAATTTATCAAAATTACTAAATTTTTATGTAACCATTTAGCCAAATTGTACGTTGGTGAATTTATACATAATATAAATTTATATTACTTTTTATCTGAGTTTATGACATAAACTCATTCCTTTACAAATCACATGGTTTGTATTTTTAAGTATATGTAAGTTTATTCTGTATAATTGGAAGAATTAAGTAAAAGTTACATGCAAATTAATGGAACAAACTATTTGTAGTCAGCTTTTAGCATTGTGACATTTTTATATTTTTAGTGCCTACCTTCTTGGACCTAAATGTTATCCGGAGTGACAGAAACATAAAATTTGGAATTTAAGGAAACCAGTCCAGTCAGAAAATTACATGAAAGATCACATCTATAACCAGATTACACATAAACATGCAGTAATAAACAGTCTTGCAGACAGACTAGTCAACATACCTATGGATAAAACAGAATGCTAAAAGGAACAAAATGTCATTCTTCACGTAGCAGAAGAAAATAGATACAACAAAAGTCTGGTGTTTAAGAAAATTAAAAAAAATGAAGCTAAAAAAAACCTTTAAAGAAGAAATCGCATTCACTAAAAGAAACAGCATATTCAGTGAATTCATGTACCACAAAAAGATCATTCAAGAACTTGGCACCTGCAAATAGATACTCAGTATTAAAATTGTTAAGATGAAATCCCACCAAACAGTAGATCCAAAATATAGCAAATAAGTTGTAAGGATTGTGAAAAATGCTAAATAGGTCAAACTAAAGGAAACCTAAACACCAGAGTCAAAGAGCACTTTAGAAGTATGAAGCTGAAACAAGAAGATAGGTTCATTCCATTTCAGTTCTGGAACAAAAATTATGATCTTGACCCAAATACAAAATTATTAAAATGTGTGACAATCTATAACAAACTGTCAACTTGGGAGAACATCTTAATATGGCAAAATAAACACAGGGTAATGATTATATAGAATAAAAGGAAGTATTTCAGAAAGTGGAGTGCCATTGTTACTTAAAGTAGGCAAAGGAGTCAACCTTGTATACACTTTTCTCCACTTACAAGTTTTGTGATCAAGACTAGTTTCTGGGAACCTCTTCCCTATCATCAGTTCTGTGGTTGACAGATGATGCATCCGGTGTCTGCATCTGGCTTGGTGTCATGCTGCCATGTAATGTCCTGGAGATTCCCACTGTAGATGACGTCATCAAACTTACCAGGATATTAGATGGCAGCACGACACCCAATCCAGATGCACACACCGGATGCATCATCAGTCAACCACAGAACTGACGATAGGGAAGAGGTACCCAGAAACTAGTCTTCATCAAAAAAACTTGTAAGTGGAGAAAAGTATATACAAGTTTGACTGATTTGCCTACTTTTAGTAACAGAGTAATGAACTTAAAAATCCCATCATTTGATTTGATAAGAACTTCATAGTTCCACTACCAGAGAGAAGAGAGCAGACAACAGACGATAGTCAGACCTTTAAGGTTGAGAATGAAAGCAATAGTTTTCAAAACTAGTCCCTCAAAAAATAAACATTTAAGTGAGTATGTTAGAAACCAACTACAAATAGTTTTTTCAAGTAAGTTTATATTTGAGATAAACTGTGAGCAAAGAATCATGGTATTAAATGAATCTTGACTGAAGATAATGTACTCAGCGTTTTACAGGCTTAGCTGTGTTGAATGAATGTTCAGCAACAAAGTCAAGTTAAAAATGCATAGCACCTGAGCTTAGTATTTTAGAGAGTAGATGTTTCTACAGCCACGATAGGAAAATAAATATCTAATTTAAGATTTTAATTTATAATTTTCAAGTATTTATCATAATGGAATGAATAGATAATTAAGATTTGTATACCCGTATATGTCAGCACTAATAGAAGGCGCAAGTATATGATTTCCTAGAGTTTTTTGCAGCGGCCTTCTTTAGAATTCCTTCAGCTTTTTTATTTGCTCTAGTTAAATAAAATGTAAAACAACTGACATGATTTGGCTGTTCATATTCCTCTAATCATTCCTCTAGTTACATAGAATATAAAACAACTGACATGCATGTTTTGGCTGTTCATATTCCTCTAATCATTGCTACACCCTTTCCTCAAATCCCCATTGCAAGTCAAATATCAATGCTGCTTAAGAGTAGAAATGTGATACAATGAAGCACAAAATTAATATAATTTGAGTCAAACTAGTGCTTGAAGCTCAGTATATTGCTAGTGTTTATCTAGAACATGTTTCATTAAGACCTTCCTAACATTACCGCTATTAATGCATACATGTTCACCAAATTAAAACTCAGAAGTTGACTGCGAATGTTAGGAAGATCATAACGAACTGCTTTCTAGGTAAACATTAGCCATGTATGGAGCATCATGGTTTTTTCTAGGGTTTTCCCTTATCTTTACAGATGAATGTCGGGTAGCTCTAAGCTTCATGGATCTTGGACACATTTGAGCATCACCTCACCCATTTCATTCACCGGCCAATATGACTTTAGAGGACGTAAAATTACAACAAAAAAAGGGAGCATCGAGTACTAGTTCAACTCAAAATTATATTTATCACCTATTCTTTTTATCCCTGTACTTCAATTTGAATGAGATATTGTTGTCTGCTTTCAGTTCAAATGGAGGCACAGGACTTGGAAATTCCACACCCACAGCAGACAGAGGAGAAACTAAGACTGCTGGAGTGTCAAGTGGCAGACCTGATCTCTGAAGTAATTAAGCTTAAAGCTTGGAAAAGTGACATAAGTCAACATTATTTGGCATTAGATATTTCATGCATACAGTCTAAGGCAGTGGTATCAACAGCAGTAAAGCAAGAACAGGCTTTGAATGATACCATAAAAAATATGACAGATAAGGCTCCTGAAGAATGTTCTTCTATAATCCACTCATGCACTCAGGCTGAGGAAGGGGTTCTGACTTCTAATTTAAAGCAAAATCAAGTTATGAATCATGTAATAGAAGCAGAAAATGGTCAAATTACTGCTCAAGGATATCCTGATGCAGAAATCTGTCAAAATTCAAACAGCATTTCATCTGCAAGTACTTGTGGGAATGCTGGTACAGAGACATGTGAAGTTTCTGCACCTGATGAAAGAACTTCCGTATCAGATAAAGATGCACCAATTGTACAGGTAATCACAGCAGTAAACACTCAGGAGACACTGTCAGAAACCTCTGGAGCTACAAATGAATCCAAAGAGAGAAGTAGCTGGTTTATACAAATGTGTGAGGAACATGGGGCCTTACCAAGTGAAGAGCAAGGGATGAAGCTGGCCTTCTCTTTGAATGACTCTCAAAAGGAAACATCTTTTTCCAGACAAGAATCTAAAAAAAATGATGCTACAATATGTAGAATGGGAAATAAACATTCTGTGCTTGAAAGTTTAGTTAACTCAGCAGTCCAGTATAGGAGTAATGTAGCATCAAATGTGCAAGCAAATCAAGAAAATGATTCAAAAGAGACACTCCAAACGAAAGACAAACCAAAGGTAGTGGAAAGGAATGCCTACTTTGATTTCTTGATGAATTATAAACCACCTTCACGGAATAAAAATGCGGAAGAAGAGCAGGATATGGAAGATACGAGTGTGACCATAAAAGAAAATTGCCCATGTAAAATCACTTATGAGGAAACAAACGACTTTGAGGAAGAAGATAATACTAACATAGTACAAATGGTTAAGAAAATGAATCGTATTCAACTGGAACAGCAATATTTGCAATTACATAAACGTCATGAGACATTGGTCAATGGTTTATGTGATACAGTAAGTATTATCTATATAATTCTAACCTAAATTATATACAAATGCTTATTGTTGTAGTTGTAGCACAAATGGGCCTTATGTGAACATATTATGTTAAGGAGGATTATTTGTCTTGAGAAAGAAAACATCAAGATGTTCTGTATCCATTTTGATATAGCCACCTTTCAATTTGACACACTTGAACCAACAATTCTATATACCTTCAGTATAAAATGGTTTCTGAAAGTTTGCAAAATAATTTATATTACTTGTGATAACTGAATCTGACAAGGGAACGATCACTGTACTCAGTCAGCTGCTCGTCTTAATATCTGATGGTATAATTGGCTGCTGTATATAAACCATATGCATAAAAATCTGAGAAATATAACAGCAATGCCCAAAACTGGCCTGTTAAGTGCCACGTGTGGCCACTTGCAAGTAGTTGCTAGATATCCATCTATGTTGTAGGTGTGGAGGATGTACTCTTTACGTATACCATTTGTAGACTGCTGCCTGTCATGGGTAAACAATCTCTTCTGTACAATTCTGTTGTTATGCCTATATGTTCCTACGTATTTTGGATACTTTAAAGGGATACTATGAAGTCCAAAGTACATATTTACTGTTAATTCCTCTTAGGTTAATAGTCATCTGCATATAGATTCAAGCACAAATGACCTAGCCGTCGACAGGTCTTAAATGCCACATGCTCACTGCCTCCATGTATACTGGGTTTGTTTATCACAACATGATTATAATTCCAGCAAGGAACATGTATCAGTCCTGCTGATCAGTTTTCACAGTTATTTCATAGGTGGTATTAGGGAATATGAGGGTTAAACGTGAGACTAGAAAATTTAGAATATGCAGATAATAGTCACACTGAAAGAATTCAATGCCATGGTTAGCATTTGAACCATGGATCTCCTGGTTTCCTTCCAGTCGCTCATACTTATTGAGCTACGATAGCAAATGTGCCATCGTGACATTGAATTCTCCAGTTGACTCATACCTTTTACCGGTATATCACTAGGGACTCCGTTATTCGAGAGACATGGTTTGTGGCGACTTAAGTACTTGAGTCCCAGGCTTCATCATTAAACTCTTTTATTTAAGTTAATTGTGTTAAGTTAATATGTATAATACCAAAAGTGTATCTAGAGTAACCCTTCTACCAAGGTCTGGTGATGTTTATTTGCAATCTATAAGACATTTTGCGCTGATTTAATTCCTACAATCACATAGACCTAATAGTGTTTAACTAAAGCCTGGAAGTGGAAGTAGGGCCTACAATATAAGTTACAATTGGGGCATGTTATTTCAAAATAAATTTGAGAACACTTGGCTCATTTCCAGGAAAATGTAAGCCAGTTAGGAAATGTATGCTCTGCAAGCATTGTCATGCTAACATGGGATGCTGTTGAGCTTTTCAGTCTGATGTTATCATTCTAATAACAGTAATCAATTATTTTAATAATAATGATTTGTTTGTGCAAATGAGCCTTTTAATTATATAAAAGATATTTCATTACTTAGTTCAGAGATGTTTCTTAGCTCTTCTTTCTTTTTCTCATCTGTCCATGTTATAGTCTTTTTCTTCGGTTTGTCCTCTTATTCAACTTGCCACTTATGCACCTTCATTCTAAAGATGTCCCTGTCTAGGATATCTTGAGTAATTCCAGCCAATTTTAAATAATTTTTTATTTCACCAATCCATTTCATAGTGTCTACTTGTGCTTTACTTCTGTTTTCATAAAATTCCATTATTTGTTTTGTGAGCATAATAGAAGTTAATTGTTTAATGTCCATAAAATTTTAAGCTGCATGTCCTAATGCCACTATGGAGTCTGTTAATCTTATACCAATATGGAGTCTGTTAATCTTTTATTTCCTTGTTACTTGTAAGTCTGTATTCTTCACTTAAAATGTTTGAATCGTATTATATTATCATCATCATCATCACCATCATCATTAATGTTTGATGGCTGTGCAATGTATATAATGAAATTGTTGTTCTTCCAGAGCACACTCTCTCGGCGAGATGACTATCATGCCCTTCTGAATGCAGCAAGATATGGCAACATAGAAGAAGCAATCTTGTTCACCTTCAATCCTACTATGTTGCAATTTCGAGATGAGGATGGATATACACCACTTCACCTTGCAGTTTGGTATGAGCATATACAGATTTGCAAGCTACTGCTGGATTGCGACGTGTCAGTAGATGTTAAAGATAACCAGGGCAACACCCCATTGCACTTTGCTGCCCGTAAAGGTAACGTGGATATTTGCAAAGTGCTCCTGATTTGGGCTGCACCTCTGAATGCTACCAACAGTTCTGGAAGTACACCACTGCATTGTGCTATTAAAGAGGGTCATGCCAAAGTGTTCTTTCTTCTTGTCAATGAAGGAGCCTCAGTAAACCTCAGTGATAACCGGCAGAACACTGCTTTGCATATGGCTGCTTGCAATGGTTTCCTTGAAATGTGCCAGTTTCTTGTAAACCAAGGAGTGGAGTTGAATACACAGAACAGCATGGGGAATACTCCATTACACAATGCTTGCAGAGCGGGACATTCGGAAGTTGTAAAGTATTTAGTGAAGAGAGGAGCAGATCCTTCACTTAAATGCAAGGAAGGCAAGACACCTAAAGATAAGATAAATGCTTTTGCCCATTCCCAATTACTAGAATGGCTAACAAAATGGGAGGAACACATGAAGTAATCTTGCCAGTATCACTTTCCACAGACACCTTAGCCACAGAAACGATGCTAATGCTCTGTTTCACAGAGCAAGCTGTGACTTCTACTTTTTTTGAAATGTTTTGTGTAGTTTGATAGGTACTGTCTCTTCAAAGTGCCAGCAACTGCTGATTCATGTTCCTGTTTCTGTTGTGTTCATTTGCTCTTATTATTAGGTATGTTTTGTCCTCCACCATGGTATGTTGGGCTAGAGTGTTGTCCTTTGGCTCTCTGCCACAGAATTTTCCTGGGTTTGATCCTGCCCTTGGGGGTGAGAGGTGCAGATTTTAAGACCCAAGAATAGGATCGGCGCCAACTCAGCATGGTGAGGAACTTGAGGAGCCATGTTGGATATCAAACACTGAAGATGTGGAAAAGTTTTCAAGAAACTAGTTTCTTGAATTCTGTGCAAAGTTCATTAATATTTTTTAAAAAGATAAATGAAATTTTTGAAATAATAATATTTTATTGCAATATTTGTTACTTCACTGTTGTTAATTTCTGTTTTTACCTATTAATGTTCCTTGTGATAGCATGCATGCTTGTGTGCGAGTGAAACAGAACATCACTAAAAGACAAACAGTGTGTTAAATATATGTGATCTAGTATCTTCCAAAGATGCAGTATAAACGTTTTCTGATCTCAAACCCTACTGTACCTGCAACAAGTTTCAAAATATACAATAAAAAGTATTTCAGAAAGTGGAATGCCATTGTTATTAAAATGAGTCAACAGGTAGGTAGATATATAGATAATTTATTCATCTTGTAAATCATACATTGTGCATGAGTACTATGATATAAGACACGTCAAATTGTGAATTTACAGTGCAATTATCTATCCTTGTAAATTAACAAGTCATATCCAATAAGGACAAGTCACTGTTTGTACAAAATAATGTTTTATAAAGATATCTCAAGAAATTTTATAATATACACAATTAATTCAGAAATGTAACAATAGTATAAGCTTTCCATAAATTCACTAACAGAATAAAAACAATGTCTAGCAAGTATGCCAAAACTGACTTTTTAAATGCTGGAAAATTGCAAGTGGTTCTATTGGCTATAGGCAGTTTATTAAAAAAAGTGATTCCTAGGTTTATTACACTGTTTTGATGAGCTTTTGTGTTACTTCTGTTTAGATGAATATCCATTCTCTGTCTAATATTATGATTATGTACTGTGTCATTAAAGGTACAGTGGCCATTTCCTTTCATTAAATTTGTCTTTGTAAGTTTTAAAATTTCAAAAATGAAAATTCATGGGAGAGGTAAGATTTTAAATTTTTTAAATAATGGTCTGCACGTAGAAGTTGATTTAACTCTTCCAAGTATTCTTAGAATCCGTTTTTGCATTATGGATAATGATTTACAATGTGGTGAGTTACCTCATAATGTTATGCCATATATTAAAATGGAGTGAGTACACGCAAAATACACACTTCTGAGAGTTTTTATGTTAACTATGTGTACCAGTTGTCTGAAATTATAACAAATTGTACTCAGTTTTTTAATTAGATGATACACATGTGTCTCCCACTTTAGGTTACTCTGTATCCAAAGACCAAGAAATTTAGTTGTATTTACATACTTAGTTACTTGATTATTACATATTAATTGTGATTGTACAGAAGACTTATTCTGAGAAAACTGAAAATGAATTACACATGTCTTATCCAAGTTTACAATTAAATTATTGCTGAACTATTTAGAAATATTACTGAACATTCTGCTTGATAAGATTTGTAGCTCTTCAAGTGCATTTGAGTCAATTAATATATTTGTGTCATCCGCATATTGAACTATTGTTTTAGCATGTAATATTTGACTGTAAATCATTTACAAACAATAAGAAAAGAATAGGACCCAAAATAGAACCTTGTGGTACACCAAACTTAATATATTTTGTGTCTGATCGGTATTCTTTAATGCAATCTTTTTCTGTATGTGAAATTTTTACTATTTGCTTCCTGTCATTTACATATAACTTGATCCATTCCAATGCATGCCCTCTAATACCCATATGTTCTAATTTTTGGAATAGTAAATTGTGGTTTAGTACATCAAATGCTTTAGTTAGGTCGAAAAATGCACCTAGTATTTTGTCTTTGTTATCTAAAGTATTTATTACACAGTTTACAAAATGAAAAAGTGCAGTTTCTGTTGTCTTTTGTTTACAAAACCCATGCTGAGTTTTAGATATTAAATCATTCATCTCTATAAATGCTATAAATCTTTTATAGAATATCTTTTCCAGTACTTTAGAGAAGCTGGATAAGAGAGAAATTGGCCTGTAATTTAGTAAATCGGTTTTATCTCCTTTTTTGTATAGCGGTTTTACTTTAGCAGTTTTTAAAGCTTCTGGAAACACTGCATGTTCAAGTGAGCTATTGCGTACGTCTGCTAATGGGTGTGCAATAAGAATAGAACATTTATTTAGCAAAAAGTCAGGAACGCTATCAATACCTGAAGAGTACTTAGATTTAAATTTGGATATTACTGAAACGATTTCCTTGAAATCAGTACTGCACAAAAACATTATTGTTTCACATATATTTACTCTGTTTTAACTGAAATACCCATTGTGGAGTTCCTTTGTGAAAAAAATATTTTCAGCAAAATTTATGAAATGATCATTAAGTCTCTGCTATTAACTTTGGGTTTGTTATTAATTTTGAATGCTTCTGCAGTACTAAATTATCTACATTCTTATTGGGCTTTATTTCATTGTGTATTACTTTCCATGAGGCTTTCATTTTGTTCTGGGCACTTTTGATGAATTTATCGTTTGCCATCTCTTTTGCTTGTTTTATAACTTTATTCAATGTGGCTCTATATTCTTTAACATAGTCACTGAATTGTGGAGTGACAGTCACTGTTTGCAGAATTTCATGTAATTTTCGTTTGTGCACGCAAGATGTTATAATTCCTTTAGTGATCCACAAATTTGATTTTCCTGAACATGATTCTTTTATTTGTACAAGTGGAAAATCTATATCAAAATAATGCCTAAATATTTTTTGAAAAGTTTTGAATTTTTCATTAGTATCAGATGTATCATACACTTCATGCCACATTTCGCTAGTTAGATGCAAGAAACAGTCTATATTTGAATCATTGAATTGTCTGGTAAATTTTGTTTTTCTAAGGTTTGGATTTATACTGTTTTCCATATTTATTGATATTAACTGAGCATTATGATTACTGTAACCCATAATCAGTGGGTGAATTTTGTACAACTGACTAGCATTAGTAAAAATTTGGTCAACTATTGTTACAGAGAATTTTGTATACAAATAAAGTATAGATAGATACTTTATTTCACTGCTTAGAGCATAGCCCGGTGGCAGCGCTGTCAATATAATATACAATTCTTTACTTTTACAGTATAATATACAACTCCTTACAATATGATATACAATTCCTTACAACATATATACAATTCCTTTGATGCACTATGACTATACACTATGGTAACAATATAATATACAATTCCTTACAACATATATACAATTCCTTTCATGCACTATGGTAACTATACAGAATTTCTTTTTAACCTCTCTTTGAAATTATTTACAGTTGGAGGCAAAGTCTCCAGTAATTCTGCAGTCAAATTGTTCCAGTCATTAATTGTTCTATTGGTAAAGGAAAATTTACCTATATCAGTTTTCTGTTCCCTATTTCTTATTTTTTTTGAGTGATCATTCCTTCCCCTATATGATGGTGTCAACAACCGCTTTGTTATATCTTTCCATGCAGGTTCCCCCTTATATGCTCTAAAAATTGCACATAGCCTTGCCCGTTTTCTACGTTTCTCCAATGATTCCCAGGAGGTAGCAGTGCCTGTAGGGTTTTCAAATCGCATTCCTCTATCAACAAATTTAGCTGCTCGTTTTTGGACTCTCTCGAGTGCTTGTTTTTGACCAACCCGATATGGATCCCAGCATGCCGTGCTATATTCTAATATTGGTCGGACTAAGGATGTGTAAGCTAAATTTCGCGATTTCCCATTGCTGCGTTTTAATATTCTCATTACAAAGTGTAATGCTTTGCAGGCTTTTCCAGTGACCGAGTTTACATGTTCCCCCCATTCCAATCTTTCATTTATTATTACACCTAGATATCTAGTGCTACTTACCCTGGGTATTCTCTTGTTATCGAATTTATACATCACATTTTCTTCTGTTCTTGTCCTTGAAAATATAATTGTTTTACATTTACTTGGATTTATCTCCATTTGATTGGATTGCGCCCAGAGTTGAATTTTGTTTAAATCTTCTTGTAAATTGTTAATGTCACCTTCGGTCTTGATATTTCTATAGATTATACAATCATCCGCAAAAAGCCGAATTTGTGATGTTATCCCTTTCCATAAGTCATTTACATATGCTAAGAAAAGCAACGGCCCGATCACGCTACCCTGGGGGACACCTGAGGTTACTTCGGTAGGGGACGATAATCTATCTCCGACGCGCACTCTTTGGGTTCGTCCGCTCAAGAATTCCCGAATCCAAATAATCGCTCTGTTGTCTATTTGCATATTGCAAAGTTTTTCTATAAGTGGTCCATGAGGTACAAGGTCAAACGCTTTAGTAAAGTCAATAACTATTGCATGCACTTTACCGCCTTCATCGAGTGCATCAGCTACATCCTGACAAATAGCTACTAGTTGGCTCTCACAAGAGTGTCCATTCCGAAACCCATGCTGTCCTTCAAAGAGCCAGTGTGAATTATCCCATTCTCGTCTTAAGTATTGCTCTATAAGATGCTCGACTTGTTTACTTACTACTGATGTCAAGCTAACTGGCCTATAATTTGTCGCTTTGGTTCGATCCCCTGTTTTATAAATAGGAACGACTATAGCCCAAGTAAATAGAGAGAAGTATGTACGTGATTGACTCATTTGTGTAATTTGAATAAGTTTCAAAATGTTTGATTTCCTAGAATATGGTTATAATTATTTTCATTAAAGTAAGGTAAGTTAAATTTGTTTATTTGGCAAAGAAGTGTATATTTTGAATCCTCTGGGAATAGTTTACAAAGTTCTCTTCACTCAGAAGTAATTTTACATAAACCAAGCGGGTTGGCTCAGGAGTTTTCATATGTGGCCAGCATTTGGAAGGCTTGGGTTCGATTTCCATTGCCAACCTACCTGACCAATGGATTTCTTCGGGTGTATTCCCGGGTCGCTAGGCAAATGCTGGGTAGGTTATTTACATCACGTGAATTTCCTGTCCCTCCTTTTCACCTCCATTATCATTTCATATTATCTCTCATCTGGTGGTCTTTTTAGGGTAGAAGTGTTGGCAGGTGTCTTGGTGGTGCATGGTGATATGCTCTGAGGAAAATGCTTTCCCCTCTGGCGGGACTTCGTCCTCAGAACTGGCATAGTGGTCTGATTCCGAAGCATGGCAGGCATAATGCCGGTTGTGCAAGACTGTCTGGAGTACTCTGCTCTGGGGAAGCAGACTCCGGTCTCTGAACCAACCTTGTGACTGCGACCGTGTGCTCTGTACTATAGTGAGTCCTTGGAGTTGGCCGCCCTCTGTCTCCTCTTGCCTTATCCTTCCTCCCTAGAGTGACCCACTTGGGGCATATGTAAAAAAGTCCACTGTGGTCAAGATGCTGAATCTCCTTCAAACAATCCAATCCAATCAGAAGTAATTTTATATAATCTTTATAACTCTTAATGTAGCGATGAAAATGGAGACCCCTTTAAAGCCCATTTTATTTAAAATAAGTTTGTTGCGGTTGTATGCCATTTCCAATAGATCCATTGTTGGTTAAACTTATTCAGTACTTTTAAGATGCTTTTAAAGTCTTGTTGATATTCAGTTGTTTCACATAATTGCATGGAAAGGTTATGTAATTTTACATCCAGCATTATAACGTTCAGCTGTTAAAACTTTTGACTAATGCTATTCCTGTTATATCCATAATACATATCCATATGTAATGCAGAATTTTCTGCAAAAGTTTATATTGACGTAGATAAAACCTTAATTTGAAAAGGTAAATTTGAATTAACACTTTCAAGTAATGTAATTATTTGAAATTATACCATGAGCCAACTGACACACTACATCATGCTTTTTGCCTCCACTTCAAGGCATCATCAGGAAGTTGTCAACTGGCTAGAACTTTGGTATTTCAGCTGATCATGGTTTTCCAGGGACGAGATATCTCGGTGCGATTCAATGTGGCTAAGTAAAATATTTTCTTCCAATAGAATGTCAAAATTCTTTTTATATTTTTCCAGATGTTTAATTCTTGAATCAGGTGAATTGATTTAGTATGCAAAAATAGAAGCTAGCAACAGTGAAGCAACAAATACTACATAAAATATAATTATTTGTAACAAACTTCACTTATCATTTAAAGATAAATGAAGTTTGTTACAAATAATTAATTTTATGGTTTTAGTAGTTGGATTTTATGTTCTCTATTGTGTTTATGATCCCAGAAATGTGCTGTTACTTCGGATTTATGAGTTTGATGTTCCTAAAGTGTTCTGCTAATCTGGTTCCAATGTTGCATTTTTTTTTCTTTCCAATGTATATCTTATTGCAGTCTGAGCAAAGTTGTATAAATGCCAGATTTCTTTACAAGAGTATTTTGTCTGTTTTTGGGTGTTCAATGAGGTTTCTGATATTGAATGTTTACTGGTGCCAGGGTTACGTTAAATTCAATGAAAAACTCTTGAAATTGGTTGCCGATGAGTGATATTTGAATTTCCTGTGTGCTTTTTTTGTCCCTAAAAGCTGTTTGTATTATTTTCGTATAATCGCAATTCAGCAAAACAGTGATACACAAGAAAATAAAACGATTAAGTAGACAAAAACAGTTGAATGAGATCACCACTGTAACAGCTCTTAGGGACAAAAGCTGCATACAAGAAATTTATATATAAATTACAGATGACAATTTCAGTAGAACTAGTTAAGTCGTTCTAAGGGAGTTACAAAACACATTTGCTGGAATTTCCTCTGGTTTCACTTTCCGGTTTGAAACTAGAAAGAGCTGTTTAGCGGTCAAACATCTAATGTGCTGTCACCAGAAATGAGAATGCCAAAAGAGAAAGTTAAAACTGATGAAGTTTTTGTGTTGCCTGAAATGAAATAAGATATATACACGTATATAGGGTCATTCAACAAGTGTGTCCTATCTTAAACATGTCATAGCTACCATTGTTATTGATTTACAGCTGTCATTTTTTCATGTGGCTGTAGTAGTTACTAACAAATGGAGTTGCCTGCCAGACGCGAAGGAAGACGGACGCGTAAGCACACACGCTTGCGACCGAAGATGATTGACGCGCAAATGTATAGAATTAGGATCGGCGCTTTTAACGCATTTAGAACGAGCCAGAAAACTCAGCAGGGATCTTCTGGTACATGTTTAATAAGTGTATGGTACATCTTAGTGATATGGGCTTTGTTAATTATTGGGTGAGTGGAACTAAACACCGGACCGACAATGGAGCAACTATCCGCGATGCTAGAGAATATCACAAAAGGATTAAAAGAAGTGAAGGAGATGGGAAATAGAATTAGCAAGAAGATTGGCGAACAGTTTAACGGGATATTAACAGCATTAGAGAAATTTGATGAGGAAGTAAAGGAAGAAATAAAAGAATGTAAAGACAGACTAACCCGATTGGAAAATTTAGAGGAAGGGAATCGGAAACTTAACCTGATAATCTTTGTATTAGAAGAGAGAAGAGACCGACGAGTATGGCAGGATGTAGAAAATATATTCCAACAAAAACTGAAACTAAATATGGTAGGTTGGGAGATAGTGGATTGTTTTAGAATAGGAAGATTTGAACCGAAACCAAGACCAATAATAGTGAAAGTAGCATCAATGAGATTCAAATGGGAAGTGTTGAGGAACAGTAAACAGTTAAAAGGCACTAAAATATTTATTGAGCAAGATTTGGGTAAAAAGGAAACAGCAGGAAAACGGACATATTTAAAAGCTGTTGATTTGTGGATCGATGGTGTGAAGCAGGAACTTCATCAGCACTGCGTTACATGGGAGGGCAACTACATTTTGAGAGCAAAAGACGACAGGAATGTCCAACTGGCACGTGGTCGAACTACGGAAACGGAGCATACGTCACCTGCAAGGAAGCCAGAGTCAGCGGTGCTGACGAGGGAAAGAGAAGATACGTCACCTGTGACGTCACACGTACGAACCGAACACAGGACCGAGCAAGTCGCATCACAACAGCTAAATGACACGCAAGGAGATCAGCTGATGGGGGAAGCTCATACAGCGTCAAGTAGTTGGAGAACTGCTGAGATTGAGCAGAATTTAGGCGACTTACCAGTGGTGTCAACGCCATCAGGAAGTATCCTGGAAGTGAAAGACCGTGTGCGCACCAGGAGCCAGATGAACTTAGAAAGGTGGAGGTTCAAAAGGAAAGATGAAGCATGGGATTCGCATTATTCATTGGGGGTTGGAATGTAGACAGGCTTTGGGAGAAAGTGTGCAGTGGGGAAATCTATAATGTGCTTAAAACTTGTGATATATTAATGGTTGTGGAAACCTGGATAGAGAAAAAAACTAGTGTAACAATCCCAGGATTTGACTTTTATAGCATAAGTGGGATGAAGAACCAAAGGAAAGGCAGAGCTTTAAGGGGTTTAGGCTGTTTTATAAAGAAAGATAAATGTCTTAAAGTGAAAGAAGAAAAAGAACTGTCAAGCAGATCAGTGTTATGGATTTCCATAGGGGACATGTATCAAAATTGGGGAACTCTCTGTATTGCTACAGTGTATAACCCACCTACTATATCAGAGTTCTTAGATCCAAAGTGTTTAGGAAACTAGGTTGGTGTATAGAAGTGTTGGAAAATAAGTATGAAAAAGGTGAAATAATAATTGTAGGTCATTTAAATGCAAGAATAGGGGAATACCAGGTTAAGTGGATTAATCCAAGTGATGAAGCTAAGAATGAACTTGAAATAGAGATTAGGCATAGTAAAGATAAAGTTACCAATAACGAAGGGAGGAAACTTTTAGATTTCTGTGAGGAGAATAATCTTATGATCTGTAATGGCCTGAAAGCAGGTGACAAAGAAGGGGAATTCACATTTACTAATAAAAATGGCCAAAGTGTGGTAGATATTTTAGTGTATTCTGTAGGAATTGATGAATGGATACTAGATTTTGAAGTTATGAATGTTTTAATATCAAGCTGTCACTTTCCATTAAGATTAGTGTTAGGGGAAGGCAACAAGAGTATGAAGAAGCTTGATGAAGAATATCTCAGTGTGGTGGAAGTGTATAAGTGGAAAGAAGAGTTGCATAAAACATTTATTAATGAATTGAATTCAGAGAGTAATAAAATAATACAAGTGAGGGTACAAAGCTTAACTGAATAAAATAGAGCAAGTCTTAGAGGCACTGCAATATATTGTTAAAAGGGCAGGGGCTGGTATGAAAGTGGGGGTTTCTAAAGGCATCAGTAGGCAGTGGTTTGACAAGGATTGCCAGGTGGCAAAGGCAAGAGTAGCACAGGAATTAAAGAACTGGCGGCAATCAGTGGAAAAAGAGGAAAGGGAAAATTTCCTGATCTAGATGGGCATACAGGTGTCTAATGGAACAAAAAAAAGGGGGAATGGGGTGACAAAATAGGCAGAATGCTAAATGAAGCAGCAAGAATACATGACACTAAGAAAATTTGGTCAATAATAAGAGGGCTACATAAAGGTGTGGGGAGACATGAGTATATAGGTACAGATCAATGGTGTGCATACTTTGAATCACTGTTAGGACTAGATAATTATATCAGAGTGGAAAGAAGTTTGTTAGGGGGTTCGCAAATAATTAATGAATTAGATAGATATATCAGGGATGCTGAATTTTGTGAACAAATAAGAAGGTTAAAAGCTAACAAAGCTAGTGGTATTGATGGTATACCAAGAGAATTTTGGAAGGCTTGGGCAATCGATGAAACTAGGAGGAAAATAGTGATAAAGCTATTCAATAAAATAGTGGAAGAAAAGAAAATTTGTAGGAAATGGAGGACAAGCATTGTATTGCCAATTTACAAGGGAAAGGGAGATAAAAATAACCCAGCTAACTACAGAGGGATTAGTTTATTGTCTATTCTAGGGAAGATTTTCACTGGAATTCTAGCAAATAGGTTGCAAAATTGGGTTGAGAATGAACTATCAGAGTTCCAAGCAGGTTTTAGACCGGGCAGGAGAACATCGGACAACATCTTTATTATTAAAACAATTTTACACAAATATCTGAGTAATAAAAGGTGAAGAGTATATATGATATTGATCTAGAAATGGCTTTTGATTCTATTAATAGAGATGCATTGTGGATAGAATTAAGCAGTAAGGGGATAAGTCAGGCATTTATAGAAGTAATTAAAATGATATACCAAGAGAAGGAGTTGTGTATAAAACTATCAGGCAACAAAGTAACTAAATCTATATCGAGTAAGGCAGTAGTAGGGCAGAGATGTAAACTTAGTCCAGTATTATTTAAACTTTGTATCAATGGAATTTTAGAGAAGATATCAAGTTGTAGGGTACATTCACCAGTTATTAATAATAAAGAAATACCAGGGCTATTGTTTGCAGATGACCTAGTAGTTGGGTCCATTTCAAGTGGAGGGCTGAGAAGAGCTATCGAGGCAGCCAATTCTTATTGCAATAAATGGGGTTTGAAAGTGAATAAAAACAAAACAAAGATTATGGTCTTCAAAAAAGGATACAGGTTGCGTAAGGATGAGAAATGGGAGGTTAATAGAAGAGAAATAGAGGTAGTAAGGAGATTTGATTATTTGGGTACAAGGTTGAGTTCAGATGGCAGCTGGAAAGAACAAAAAGGGATGTCTGTGCCAAAAGGTAAAATGGCCATGAGAGTGATAAGATCATGCTACATTAAACTGCCAGATATAAATGTCAAATAGTTGGAGAGGATTTATACGGCAGTGGTAGAAAATAGAATGTTACATGGATCAAAGGTTTGGGGAAGAGATGAGGCTTGGAGAGAGACTCATAGAGTGCATAGATCCTTTTGTAAATACATATTGGGATTACTAATAGCATCACCTAATGGGGCAGCACAATTATAACTAGGCAGGCATTCTACTAAAATTAAAATCTTGTCAAGGGCAATGAAATATTTATACAGAATCACTAACTTGGAATATGGCAATATAATTAAAGAATGTTTTCATATTCAAAAGAGAAGTAATTGGGGTGGGTCTTGGGCACATAACATGTATGACTTGTTGAAGCAGATAGGTATGGGTCATTCTTGGATAAATGCAGAGTATGGGTATAGAGGCTTCTGGAAAGAAGTTAGGCTAAGATTAGAAGATATTGACAGACAAGACATTTTTGCCAATACAAGTGACAAAAGCTCAATGAGATTATATAGAGAAATAAAAACAACCTGTGGGAGGGAAGGTTATATAGATATATGTAGTAAGTAAGGGCAAGTAGGTTTTGCTTGGGCGAGAACAGGAGTGAGAAACTTGAAAGGTATAGGTCAAGAGAGGGAGCTAGATAAATGTCCATTATGTGGAGAAGAGAATGCAGATTTCCATTGTATATTAAATTGTAGTCAAACAAAAATATGGAGAGAGTAGGCTTGGCTACCTAAATGGGACAATTTGCGGGGGGGGGGGGGGTGAAGTAGTAATTAGAAAAATGTTGTCAGTAAACGGAGAAAAGAACAGGAGAAATATAGGGAAAGTTAAAGAGAGATGGCTAAGAACAATTAAGAGAAAAATGTAGAGTGGGATAGGTGAAATGGCAGAAAGTATAAAAAGGAGCAGAGGGCCTCCAATACACAAAAACCTAGGGTTAAGTGTATGGGGACCGAATTACTATTCAATGGTGGGCAACATGATAACATGATAGGATTTTCAGGATTTAGGAATATATGGCATATTTCACTATGGATTTTATAATTGTAATCTTGATTTTGTATTTCCATTTGTTGATGTAAAAGGAAATAAATTACTACTACTTTACTAACAAATAGACAGAAAATTACAGTATTCAGCAACGCAAAGAAATTGTGAAAATTTATTATAAAAAGGATCATCTGTTTGCCAAATCTTCCGTGTATTGCATGATACCAGGTTCTTATAAGTGACCATTTGGCCTCATTTGAATGGTATGGATTTCAAAAGCATCTGGTTCCAGCAAGATGGTGCCACATGTTATACTGCACTTGAAACAATTGATCTTTTGAAGGAAAAGTTCAGAGGTTTCATCATTTCTCATGGTTGTTATGTTAACTGACCGCCGAGCTCATGTGATTTAACACCATTGGATTACTTCTTGTAGGGTTGTGCTAAATGTCAAATTCATGCCAATAAGCCAGAAATAGAAAATAGATCTTATGTATAATATTGCATGTGTTATTTATGAAGTTGGGCCTAATTTACATTCTTCTGTCATTAAAAATTGAATCAACGATATACGTGCAACCCAACGAAACTGCAGCGGTCACTTAACTGATGTTCTCATCCACACATAATGATATTAATTATGTTCTAAAATAAAAAAGATAAACCTCAATCATTTATAGAACATGTTCTATTTAAGTTCGAAGGTTGGACGTTCTTGTTGACAGACCCTATACTTATATTTTAAAGTATTTAATCTGTTACATGAAAAGTAACAAAAAAATTGACATGAAAACTTGCATAATAATCATAATTACTGCTTCCATGATAACAAAGAAACTGCAAAACTTAATGCCTGTTTGCTTAGATGAAGCTGGTTTATGATCTGCACCATATGCTTTAAGCTTTAAGGCTCTCTGCATATCTAAAAAGATGTTTAGTATAAGGTCTACCTGTGTGAGAACGTAATAACTCCGAATTGAAATGTTGGTAAATGCTAAACTTGGTATCTAAGTTCATGCCTTCATCTAATAAGTGACAATGGTTAAGCATGGAATTTACAGTTCAGTAACGAAAGAGAAACTCCTCCGGACATGGCTAAGACTTACACACAAATTACCCTTCCATAAACTGGACATATACAAATGAACGTGGAGCTTGAGCTGGTGGAACATGCACATTCTCTCTCTGCACACATGCTGAAAGGAATACCACAAATTTTGATGGCGAAGTTTAAGCTATTTATCTTTCGCTCTGAAACAGTATCTGGCTGCAACAATGCAAGGGTATTGTTATTTTGTCATATTCTAATGCAGCAATTCACGCTGTAGCATCCATATCCTATACAAAGATGGAAACAATTGTAGAAACACATACTAATATAAGCTAAACCATAAAACACTCGGAAAACATAGTTTTGCGAAGGATTCCGGGTCATTGTGGAGTTAAGGGGAATGAAAGGGCTTATATGTTAGCAAAAAAGAATGTAAAATTAAACAGAAAGAAACAAAAGCCTTTTCATATTGTGACTTTATGGGTTCGTAGAATTAAAAGGCCGAGTTGTAGAAATTCAGAACATTCTTTATTTGCATAGATATACACTTACAGTAGCAGCATTATGTCACACACACAACTACAATCTATCAAGGTTGTTAACCACAACAGAGCTCACTTTCCAAACACACCAGTTTAGATTACAACTCTCGTTCCACATAATTTATAACTCCTGCTCTGTTTACAGCTGTGTATGCCTGACTCTTGGCGAGTCGCCGCTTCTTTAAATACCTCCACTCATATTACTAGATATTTCTGGAATAGTTTGTAACAAACAAGAAATCGAATGTTCTGTAAGACAATCAAGATTTCACTAGAATGTTCTAACTTTATCTGTCTTGGCATGGCTTTTATCTCCGGGCTATGTTTATCTGATTATGCAAGCTGTTTATCTCCGCCCGGCTCCATCCGTCCCTTAACGTTCCGCACTTTCGTAAATAATGGGTTCGCGACACTGCTCCCTCCTCAAGGCTGGACCTCCCAAACAGCACCATCCTAGTGGGTCAGACGATCCAGCTGTAGCACCATCTTCCCTCGGGACACATTCTGGATGCGGTAGACCACGTTAATTCTATTCACCAACCGGTACGTCCTTGCCACGGCTGTTGAAATTTTGTGGCAGTGTCCCTTGGTCCGGGTAGGGCGGTACAACCAGACTAGGTCACCCTGCTGGAACCATTGGCTGTTGCCTTGCCTGTCGTATCGGTTCTTCATGCGGTCGCTCGCCTTCTGGATGTTCTGCCGAGTCATCTCATGCATGTCGTGGAGATGGTCCACCTGGTCCACATACTCGGTTGCTGGCTGTTTTGCGTCCTGGGGGCTTCCAAAAGTCAGGTCACAAGGGAGGCGTAACTCTCGGCCGAAAATTAAGCTGGCTTGCGTCATCCCAGTGGTGTGTGTTGAGCGGTAGGCCAGCAATAACAGTGGCACCTTGATGTCCCAGTCTCGCTGATGGCTGGCCATGACCTTCCTCAGATGTTCTTCTAAGGTCTTAATGTAACTTTCGACCATGCCATCCGACTGGGGATGTAGAGGTGTTGTGTGGGTCTTGTTAACCCCAAGTCTTTCTAGTGCCTCCTTCATTAGGTTTCACTCAAAATTGGTACCCTGGTCGCTGTGGAGCTCTTAACAGCACCCCAAATCAGCAGAACACTTGCTCAATGAGGCAGTGTGTGATTGTCTTTCCGTCCTGGTTCGGGATGGCATACACCTCCGGCCAATTGGTGAAGTAATCCACGACCACCATCAGGTACTTGTTGCCTCGGTCGAACACTGCGAATGGTCCAGCTATGTCGACGGCGATCCTTTCGAATGACGCTCCGACATACTGCTGCATGCAATCCCGGCTCCTAGTCTGAGGGCCGCGACTCGCCGCGCACACGTGACATTGCTGGTACCACCTCTCGCATCTGCTCGAAGCCTCAGTCAGTAGTAGCGTTGTCGGAGTTTGTTGACTGTCGGGTTTTCTCCAGGTGTCCTGAAGTACCGGAATGCACTTCCTCCAAAACTTCCGGAACCTTATTTCGGGGAAGTACCAACTCCTTCCCTGTGTCTTTCCATCGGGTGATTCCCATACCCGGAACAGCACGCTCTCTCTGATCTTCAGCGAGTCTCATTGGGCCCAGTACGACTTGTACAGAGCGCTCCTTGGTACGATGTCCTCCCAGGTCGTGCTTGTACCTACCTCCACTTCTCTGAAGAATGGCCCCAAGTCTGCGTCAGACAGCTGCTCCCTCCTCAGGCCTGCGCTATCCCAGCCATCCGCAGGCACTGCCGTGACCACTCTGACAGCTGCAGTACGCTCCTTCTCTTACACTCTTGTGTAGTGGCTGCGCTCTTCTGGGCACGGTCTCCGGGACATGGCGTCTGTGTTACCGTGGCTCTACCCTCTACGATGTTCATAGGTGACGTAATCCTGCAGCCTCTGGACCCCTCGTTTTGTCTGGCCTTCTAGATTCCTAAAGCTGAGTAGCCAGGTTAGGGCGGAATGGTCCGTCAGGTGGAATGGCTGACCGTACAGGTACTTGTGGAAGTGCTCTAAGGTCTTCACTGCCACCAATAACTCTCGCCTGGTGGCGCAATAGTTTTTCTCTGCCTTGGACAGGGTCTTGCTGTAGTAAGCTATCACCCGCTCGTGGCCGTCCTGGACTTGCGATAGGACGCCTCGAATGCAATGGTCACTGTCGTCGGTGTCCACGATGAAGGCGCTAGCTGGTTGTGGGAACCCCAGAATAGGAGCACTGCAAAGTGTCTTCTTCAGGTCCCGGAAAGCGGCTTCGGCGTCTTCCGTCCACACATAAGGCCGGTGTTCCTCTGTCAGGCGGATGAGGGGCTTGGCGATGTTGGAGAACCCCTTTATGAAACGGCGGTAATAGCTCCACACCCCTAAGAAACTGCGCAATTCTCTCTTATCCTTTGGCTGAGGACAATCTCTCACGGTCTGTGTCTTTCCCGGGTCTGTGGTCACTCCGGTTGGGGAGACTATGTAGCCCAAGTAGTTGACTTCCTTGCGGAAGAGCTGGCACTTCTTTTTGTAAGCTTCAAGTTGGTCGCCTGCAGTGTCTGTAGCACCTTGCTCAAGTTTCCCAGATGGTCTTCGAAGGTCTTACCGACGATGATGTCCAGGAATAGCAGATAGGCGTCATAAGTCAATCCTCTCATCACTGACTCCATTAGGCGTTGGAAGGTAGCTGGTGCGTTGCAGAGACCAGAGGGCATAACTGTTAAGTGCCAGAGCCCTTGGACTGTCGAGAACGCGGTTTTCTCCTTGCCTCTTGGGTCCAGGGTCGAGAACCACTGTGTACCAGCTAGAGTGTCCAGGTGTCGTCAATCCGGGGTGAGGAGAAAAAGTCCTTCCAGGTGACAGCGTTCAGCTTCATGTAGTCCACGCAGAGCTCGCCGCTCTTCTTTGTCACCAGAACTACAGGGGAACACCAAGGGCTGTCAGACTCTTCAATCACTGCCCTGGACTTCATATCATCTAGCATATCCCGTACCACCGCTTGTTTTTCCAGTGGAACGCGTCTAGGTCGCTGCGAACAGACCAGGCGTCCCCAGTGTCGATGCGGTGAAACATTTTGCCCGTGCGGTCGTGGTCAAAGTTATCTTGGCTGAGGACGCACTTGTAATGGCTCAGCAGTTATCGAACTTTCTCCAGCTCTTCTGCCGTCAGGTGGTCGGCCACCTTCTCCAATAAGCCTTCCAGCCGGTGCCCCAGGTGTTGTATCGGCACCGGCTCCGTTGTCTTGTCGATTTTTGTCACGTTGGCCATGGGCTTGCACGTCTCCAACTCCGTCCCGGCCTGGACATGGTGAACGGTGTCTGCCAGGTTGAGTAGCCCCACTGACACCTCCTGACGGTACGGCAACAATTTCCTGGCTACACATAGTCCGTGCACTGGCGTCTTCTGGTCCAGCATCATGTTCTTAGTCCGCTGTCCTTCCAGTCGCTCCGTCACCACCGCCTCGTTTCTCGCGGGGACAACCACGTCTTCCTTCAAGACGACCTGCAGATTCCATGGTGCTCTTCATGCTTAATTATAACCTCTTCTTCATTGAGCCGCAGGACCTTCCTACCGACATCGACATCTGAGTGCAGAGAGTCTACTCCCATTAGCCCTGTCCCCGTAGGAACAAGACCCGGGTCTCTTACAACCAGGGAGTATCCCAAAGGGTCTCTCCGTGGGGCTTTCCATTAGGACAGTACCTAGTTTCCTAAACTGCCCCCCATCTGGTCCGAAGACCAGACAGGACGGAAGTGGATACGCCACTTACGCGCGTCAACACACAAGGTGAAGACTACCGATATGACCTCGGCGGGGCCGCCTGGCGATCTAGCACACCTTCTACTAGCTAAGCAGGCTAGTACCCGGAAACTTAATGGCTTCCCTCAACCCCGTCAAAAGACGTACCCAATCTCCCACGGGTATCGGGAACCACCGCCCCTTCGAGACCTACCCATCCGAACAACTCCCGAAGGAGGGGCTCGGCTGTTCGGCCCGAAGTTCCTCAAGTAACGTCAGAGGTACCACGAGTGCTAAGGGTCCGCAGCGCCCGCACTTTGCCAGCTGAAGGGGACGGATCCCCTCCCCTACGAGACCGACATCGACAGTCGCCTCGTGGCTCCTGAGCGCATCCAGCCCTAGTACCACCTCAGTCACCTTCGCGATAAACAACCACACATGTACGGCATTCCGCCCCAAGGTCAATTTCTGCAGGGCCTCCTTCTCCACAGGCAAGGTGTCGCCCGATGCCGTCACAAGCTGGTAGGGTCGGCTCGGCTTTCTCGTCGGCAAGTTCTTGGCCACGCCAGGTCTGATGATGGTCACGGCTGCCCGGGTGTCTACGAGCACGCGGCAAGAATTCCCTCTTATCCAAACGTTCGCGATGAGGCTGTCATACATACGCCGGCTGACGGCGCGCAGTGTCACTCGAGGGGATGGTGATGATGGTGCCGACGTGCCCCTCGCCACGCCGGGCCTTTCCCGTTCTTGCGGCTGCTCTTCCTGGTGTCGGCAGTATCTCTCCAGGAGTCCCGGTTGTCCACACCCCCAACACACGCCACTAGGTCTTCGCTGGCGTCCCTCGGGTGGCCTTCGGTCTCTCGTGTAGCGGTTCTCGACGTCGGGGTAACCCTCACCTTGGCCGCCTCCATCCTCAATGCTGCCTTTAGCGCCTCCTGGATTGTTTTGTAATCGCCGAGCATTAGGCGCTGACAAATCTCCCTTTGCCAATGGTGTAGGCAGCTTGTCGGGATACGAACTCTGGTGGGAGGTCAACTAAGGCTTCACTGGCTAGCTCTTCGATTGCCAGAACAAAATCCTGCAGCGTTCCCTCTGGCTGCTGCGACCTTGACTTCAGCTGGCAGCGGTAGGCTGCGTCTAAGTGGTGGCCTCCGAAGCGGTTCTCCAGGGCCTCCCAGATGTCCTTTGGCGTCGCCGCTGCCTGGACCGCATTTAGGTCTTCTGCGGTCCATCCCTGGAGGCTGGCTATTAGCTATGCGGCCTCTTCCTCCGGTGACCACTTGTTGTGCTTTGCCACTGTGTAGAACTGGCGACGGAAGACTTCGAAAGTGGTGGCGTCGTCGTATTTAGAAGGTTTGACGCACGCAGGTGTGTCGCGTCCCGGTGCGTCGGCCTTCAAGTCCTTCAACCTCCTGTCGACGATGTCCACCTTGGCGTTCAGGGACTTGGTGTTGCTGTCGGCCTTTCCCTCCCGCTCGTTAACGCGGTTTGCCAGCTCTTCGACGCGCTCGTCCACTTGACCCATCCGCTTACCCAGCTCCGTAACGTCCTCCTTCACGCCGGGAAACTGTTCCTCAAATTTGGCGGTGAGGTCCTCGTTCGCCGCTTTCATTTGTGTTGTTAGTTCCGCCATCTTTGCGGCCAGGTTGCTATTTGCCGCATTCTTCTTCGCAGCGAGGGTGTCATTCGCTGTCTTTATTTCTTGCAACTCGGCGGTCAGGTTGTTGTTTGCAGCTTCCGTCTTCCTTGTTAATTCGGCCATCTTCGCGGTCATCGTCGTGGCCAAGTTATTTGTCGTCTCCAACTTCTCTAGAATCTGTGCCAATGCGGCCTCCATGACGAAATGTCTCACTCGTGACACCAATTGTGACTTTGTTGGTTTGTAGAATTAAAAGTCCGTGTTGCAGAAGTTCAAAACGTACTTTTTTGCATAGAAATACACGTACAGGAGCAGCATTACGCCACATACACAATTACAGTCTACCAAGGTCATTGACCACAACAAAGAGCTCACTTTCCAAACACACCAGTTTAGATTACAACTCTCATTCCACCCCAGTTTACAACTACTGCTCTCTTTACAACTGTTTACGACTGACTCTTTACGAGTCGCCGCTTCTTTAAATACCTCTACTCATATTGCTAGATATTTCCGGAATATTCTGTAACAAACCAGAAATCGAATATTCTGTCAGACAATCAAGATTTCACTAGAATGTTCTATCTGTTTTGGCATGCCTTTTATCTCCGCCCTATGCTTATCTGCTTATGCAAGCTGTTTATCATCGCCCGGCTCCATCCATCCCTTATCGCTCCCGCGCCGCGCTTTCGTAAATAATGGGTTCGTGACAATATGAAGCAATTAAAATGATTATTAAGAAAAATGTTAATGCTTATTATAAATCTGGATTAACTGAAAAAAAAATGTTAACTGAAATTTGAAAATACTTGTAGAAAATCCCTGTGTAGTTCTGGCATTGCCACATAAATCTGCTGTTTCCATGATGAGGGTTACTACAGGTCATGATTGCGTAGGAAAACATCTCCATACCAACTTCAACAAATTGTGTATTGTGCTCTAGAAAACTGTGCAGCTTTACAAAATTATCAAGATCCAACGTCTAAGTAGAAGAAGAATCACTTTTGGCTTCAGAGCATTAGCGACATGCATACATAAATTTCAATAGAGAAGTTTGAATTTATATCACAAATTTGCAGATTATCATGTTAATAAAGGGTATTTGTGGAACATAACACAAAGAAGCGATGTCACCAGAAATATGGAACAAAATTGGTAAGACTACGTATTTTAAAATAATCGATACCTTAAACATTCTGACTTTATGCACTGCTAGAATTAAGTCTAGTTTGCACATATTCAAAATAATCTATATTTCCAGTATAAACACTTTGTACAGCCCTGACAGCAGCAGGACGACATAACATACACAAACAGTCTCTCGTTGCCTCACCAAACGTAAACAAACAAATGAATTCACCTTCAAATCATTACACGGCTTCAAACACCAGATTATCAGTTCTCAAATTTCAACTCACAACTGACTCACTCATCCGTCCGTGATGCTATTTATACCTCCCAGTCATTGTTCTAAAAATTAGTCGAACGTTCGGTAACAATCACATTGCCGCGGGAAGGTTTAGACCATCTCTGTCTCTTTGTCTCTCTCTCTCTCGGCAAGCGTCCCGCTCCGCGCCCACGCACTGGCGGCTATATCCGTCTCTTTCTTTCCTGTCCACGCGAAGCTCTCTTTCTCTTTCACACGGGCACGGCACTTGCTTGTCGCGGTGATTAAATAATGCCTCGGCGACACTACTTATTCGGTAACCGATTGCTATATGGAACTGGAACATTCTTTTAATATAAAGAAGAGTACAAAATGTGAATTTATTGATTAAAATGTTCTTGGCAAAGCAATCCAGCAATTTCCTGCTTTAATAGCAACAAATCAAAGGAGAAGAACCCTCGTTCGTTAAATTCGTTCCTTCTGCAACGCTGCGAAAAAGACCCGTAATACTCTTGCCACCTTCGCAATTTGTGATGAGTAGAACATTTTCCTCGCTTTTTTTGCACAGGAAATTTGAGCCCCATGTAGCAGCATACGCTACTTGAAGCTGTTTTATCCTCTAATTTTATCAAACCCCCATAAATTATGTCACACTTTGCCTGGCAATTTTTAAGTGAAAATGCGAAGGAAATAGAAACCATGATCAATTCCTTCCGAAACTTGTATATTTTAAACTAAATTTGGGTGGCTTTACTGCGTTACATACCTAAAAATAATTTAAATGCATCAATTATTATTTTGGGATGCCTCAATTTAACGCCGTTACTCTGCAGTTTAACTCTCGAATATCACAAGCCTAATAATCAGAATTGTTATTAACATGAAAAGCAACGATGAAAACAAACGTACGCCGAAGAAACATTTGGCTCAAAATTACGTACTTTTTCTTTGCGTAACTTACATATTTTTATTTCTGCTAATTTCCAGGTTTCTGAATGACGGCAAAAATGTCGAGGTGTTTCTTTGGCATGTATGAATCGTTGTTGTTTCTTTAAATGCTAGCTTTTTATATTAATTGTAATGTATTTTCATTGTAATACATTTGTATACTGTGTCAAGTAATTCTGTCAAGAAGTAGGGTAAGTTCACAGATTTTCAAAACAAAACGACTTATAAATTACAAGAAAACTAACCTGAACTTTTGCGATATGATTTTTGTCTGAGCTAAGTATGTGCTTTTTTGACAGAAAGTAAAAGGTGACCGCTGGAAGTGAAGTACACATGTTCACATATAAGTGTAGTGTAGCTTAAATTTATATTAGAAATCTTCATTCAACAAGTATTATAGCGCTACTCAAACGGTTACCATGGCGACGCCAAAGGATGCGATAAGATTTAGATATTCAGTTCGCAGATATAAGATGTGTCGACCCGCTCGCTGTGGAGAAAACAGCAAAATTTCGGTGTTGTTGCACGGTGTTCTGAACACATCTTTCCCATACACTCGAATCTATATTTGGTACACATTCTCTCAACACTTTGCACGCACTGTCACTTTTAGAAGGAGTTACATACCGCTTTCTTATGGCATGCTTAAAGCGTGCCCATATCAACTCAATCGGATTGAGACAACAGTGATATGGCGGTAGCCTGAGAACTTCATGACCACGATCTTTTGCTGTTTCGTCTATTACATACACTTTTTGTATATTAGCTTCTCGAATTTTCTCCAAAAGCACGGCTTTTACAGGAACTGGACTGGGTATTTCTAAATTATGTTCTAACATGAACTTAATCATTTCGTCCTTTCTGCTAGACATGGTGGGAATTTTTATCTTTAGCCGTGAATGATAAGTAGTATTATCTAAGACAATCACACACTTAGGAGGAATGTTTTCCAAAAGTTTGTTCCTAAATGAAGCTTCAAATATTTCGGCATTCATCTTGTGATGAGAATCGGCCAAGGATTCCCGAATACTTTTAGAGGACAAATATAAGCAGCCCTTAATCCAACCCTGGCTACCACCTGCATGCAGAATCATTCTTTTTCCACGAGACACAGGGGCTGGAAGGCAGCAAGAGCAACTGCCGTCATCGCAACCTTTTCTTACGACATCATGAGTATCCTACCAAGACTCGTCTAAATAAATTATACGATACCCTTCTTGCCTTAAATAGTTTAGCCTGCTCAAGTACTTGTATCTCCATGCCACAATCCTTGCTGATTCCATAATCACACGCCTCTTATTTAACGTGTGAAAACTGAAACCTAACTTCACTAACAACTGCCTAAGTGAATCCTTTTTGTAAGGAAAATCGCACATGGTTTATGCAGCAATTCCAAAACTGTTGGTGATTGCCCTTCTTTATAAAATCTGTACACATCCGTACGAAATATTTCGCAGGTGAAATTATCAACTTTGCCTAATTTTAGTTGCCTCGTGCCCTTCTTTTTTTGGCGTAATAGAAAGTCTCTTGGCAACTTTACTAACTGTATGTCTGCTTAAGCCTACTGCTTTAGCAGTTTCAGTAATAGGTCGCTTTCCTATTTTATTGGCTTCCATATACTTAAAAACATTACACTGTTTACTAAGCGTTCCTAAAGGTAGCTTGCTTCCTTTTACTCTTGCTTCATTTGCTGTCCCACCAGCGACACTAGAAGTAGAAGCAACATTATTACTAGCACCACTAATATTATCACTACGAGATAAACTGGCTGGATTACTGACACTATTTCCACCATCAAAGCTAGATACGTCCCAAGGTCTCCACATATTTAAGAATAGCCAGGAAACACCACTTGCACCAATGAAGTTCACAAGAAAACTAACAGAATGAAATGAGTGATGAATTAAAGAGAAAACAGCGAAGATATTGCAACTCTATGTTTTACTCCACGTGGACATAACATGTATCTGTCATTTGTGATTCCTGCGCATTCATTGACTGAAGTGCTGCGTTCATTGGTGCTTAGCAGAGGTCCGAGAAACGCGTCAGTAACCATCTCACCTTTCGGAGAATAATCAGTGCGTTATCTGAGAGGTTTCTATCAACAAAGATAAATCCATGGAAAGCGTTCCAGCAGCGCTGTAATACCTAAACTTACTACGGTTTGGTATTAAAAAAGCTGTTGAACTTCACGTTCGCTGCGGAAGAAGAGTGGAGAACTACTGTATTGTTTTTCACCAGGATGTTGAACCAAAGTTGTCCGGTGTTTCTACAGCCGACAGGGGCGATTCGTCATAAGGGCGTGAAGGCACGCGCCCCCTGAAATGTTTTACGGAATTAAATGAACCATGGCCTTGCAACTCTTAAGGACACTTTATTTTAAAACATGAGAAAGCTTTATATATTGTTTAAAGTGATGTCTTTATACTTACATCATATGGCTCGGCGCGGTAGGTATAGCGTCGGTCTGCTGCATTTCCACGTCACATAAGGCTTGCAGCTCCGGAGGTAATGAGGGAGTGGGGGGGTTTAGTTTCGAGTTTAGTTTATATTCCACCTACATAGGGTACTTAGGTCTGGTGCCCCTACATTAGGCGGGGTTTACCGGTAAATATTTACATTTATTGAGATTACATATTTTATTCTATTGAGTTCTTTGGATTAGTCTAAGAGCCCATAAAGTGGCCCTGTTTGACTAAGAGAACAGCTTTTTGATATCGTTTGTCCTTATTCTGTTTTCGGTTTCACTACAAACATTTTTCCCCACTCGCTCGCACAGCCATACAGGTCGCGCGACGCATGTCCCTTACACACACATACACACACACACACACACACACACACACACACACACACACACACACACACACACACACACACACACACACTTGAAGCACATACTCACACTATATATACAATATATACACTGTTCACAATTTACATGTGTTCCCGCGGTTTTCTTGTGCGGGTCAGGTGTTGCTTTGGGCGACCTCTACATATATGCCCTACCTTGGGCTGGTCGGTATAGTGATGTTGAAGTGTGGAGGAGTGGGAGAAGAACTTTTATATGTGCTTATCCGGCGCGTTTCTGTTGGCGCCTAGCGCAGTCCGCAGAGTAGTTTTACAGTGTTAAAATGCACGTTTCTTATTTTAGTGTTCTCTATGGAGTTAGGAACATAAACAGAGTGTTAAATGTGGATTCATAAAATCCAGTAACTAAAGGATGATGGATAACTCTGAAAAAACTCTGGAAGTGGAATTTTCAAAATTTATTTTTGAAGAAAAAGTACAATTGAAATATTTGGGTAGATAACGCCCAAATTCTTGATAGAAACAGTAGAAATTAAGAAAAACGAAAACCTGGTTTTTAAGAGGCACCTTAACTCTAAGGTCATGTAAGGGAAATGTGACTGGATATGTGGCTGCGAATTTCTCAAGTCCTTTTTCTGCTACCCATGTGTTTTGTTTCTCCTAAGTGTGCCAATTGTTTGTGGACAGTTAAGAGAGTGAGTCATATAGACAAAATGAAAAAAAAACATGAAGATTCAGTGCACCATATGAATAGTTTGGTAGATCTGTCACTCCTAGGAAAGCAAAACATTGCATCATATCTTGACTCCGTGTTTAAAGAAAACTTTAAGAAAGGTAACATTCAAGTGAGTAAAAATAGACATATTAAAAAGGCCTATTTCATGTGTCAAATTTTTGTCTGTGTTTGAACTGACTTCACGAGGACATAACGAGTCTGTTACTTCTTCAAATCCAGGGATGTACAGGGGTCTAATTGACTACACAGCTGAACCGGATACAGTAATGAAGGAGCATTTAGAAACAGCCACAATATTTAGAGAAACTTCGAAAACAGCTCAGAATGAACTATTAAACTGCATGTTGAAAGTCTGTAGGGAGAAAACAGATGAACAGATACGGGCTTCTGAGTTGTTGCCATTCAGTGTGAAGACAACTGACGTTTAATATCACTGTCACATAGTTTTGGTATTCGTTTATGTATATGAGGAATCCATATATGAGAGATTTTGAGCTTTTGTGAATCCTAAAGGAAGAGATGCGGTATCTTTGACAACGTGCACAAGGAATGAAATCAATCCGCTTCTTGGAAATACCAAAGAAAAGCTCATTGCTCAAACCTTTGATGAGGCCAGTGTTATGAGTGAAACGACTCAAGTACAGGCCAAAGTAAGGGAAGCATATCCATATGCTTACTTTGTTCACTGCTATGCTCACCAGTTGAATTTAATCATAAAAACGCAAAAACACTAATTCCCGGGTACGCGTATTCTTTTCAAATCTTTCGGGAATTACAGCATTCTTTTCCAGTTCCTCTTTTCGATGTGATATTCTGTAGAAAGAAGAGTGGGCAAGATTTTCCAGAGTTGTATTAACAAAATGGAATTACAATATTCGCACCGTTAATGTTGTATACAAAAACATAGAAAATCTGAAAAATTGCTTCGAAATTATTGAAGAGAGCTGCACTAATACAACCACAATAAATGAATACAATAGTTATAGAAGAGCCCTTGAAGGTCTAAACTGTTTTCCACAAAATCCTACCTCATGTACACATTTTGTACCAGCAACTTCAGAAGAAGAGCAAAGACGTGTAACGTTACAGAATGACATCCTTATATTTAAACTACAAATGGAAAAGGAAAGAATAAATATTGATGAAGTAAACAAAAACTTATGTGAAGAATTTCCGCAGCAACCAAAGAAAAGAACAAGTATTGAATGTGCAAGGGTTGGAAATGTCAAGGAGGTGTGTGTCGTCATCACAACTACTTGTTACAGAGAGATTTGCTATAATGGACATCTAGGAGGAGCATCTTTGCTGTGTAACAAGTTATATAAGAATTTATGTGTACGTTTCCCGGAAGAAATTTTCACACGTGTGGTGCAATCCCATCCTTTTCTACGATAAGGAAAACCACGCACAGAGTGGGAACTAATTTACAGACGAAATGACTTTAATATTCAAGGAGCATTGAAAACTTTTCAGTTTATGTACGAAACTAACCTTTCGTCACTGTTCCGTGAACTCATAAAACTTCTGAAAATTGTCATAGCGCCGAATACGACTGCGGAACCTGAACGTTGCTTTTCAACTTTGAAAAGGGTAAAAACGATTTAAGAAATACAATGACAAACGACTGACGCAGAACTTTAGCAATGCTGTCAATAAACAAGGACCTTATCAGTAACATGCATATATTTATATATAATATAATATATACACAATAATTTTGTATATAATTAAGTCAAATGTGTATTTCATGATAAATGAACAAATGAAAATTACGAATATTAATGTGTGTATATGCAGTGATGTGCGCGTAAATCTGTGAAAAAATTACACTGGTGAGGTGGCAGCTTGTGTGACGAACATTATTTCTGGATTTGGATGAGTTTGAATGATGTTCCAATACCATACTTTTATAAGTATGTGGCATGCATATTAATATAGTAGCTTTCGGCAAAGATTGTGTTAGATTAGATTAGATTGATTTGCGTTCAGTAGGTTCACTGGTAGCCAGAAAAGGCTGTGAACATTGAACATGTCTAGAGGTATAAAGTTTAATAGCATATTGTGACTTTGTGGGTTCGTGGAATAAAAAGTCCAATTACACCACTCCAAAATGTTCTTTATTTCCACCGACTTACAGTTTAACACTTGCCAATTACACAGTATTACGTGCTGCACACAATTACAATTCACCAGTTCGTCCGTTGCAACTTCACTTGTCCTCGCGATTACATAAACTCCGATACACGTACACAGTTCGTACAGTCTTCCGTTGCACAATCCTTTCGTTCATTCACACGTCACTGACTAACTCTTACACCAAGAACTGCGACTGTCTCCTCACTCACTGACAAAACCAACTCACTGACTGACTAAACCAAAACCAACTCAACTCACTAACTAACTCCGTCTGTCTGTCTGTAGCTCTCTTTATAGGAATATCGCCGGTTTCTCGTGTTTACAGGATTGTTCTAGTAACAGAAAGATCGAGAAACAGGTGTAGAGAAAACCGGCGACACAGTCATGTTTTTTCCCTGACCACAGTCTGTCACCACCACAAGACAAACGAGGAGGAGGTGTGGCTAACCGAGCCTCCCCTACCTTCAGCTGCCAGCTGCTTTACAGGGTGCTCCAGCGCCCGCGTTACACTGCTCCCTCCTCAAAGCTGTTCGCCTCGAACAGCCCCATCGTAGCGTGCGAGGCGGTCCAGGTGTACCACCAGCATCTGCCCGGAGTCTGAGCCAGAAGTAGCACTGCCGTAGTTTGTGAATCATTCGGTTCGCTCCCAGGTGTCCTCCTGAAGTACCGGCGTGCACTTCCTCCAAGACTTCCGTGACCTTGCTCCGGGGAAGTACAAACTGTCCTCTCTGCGCCTTCCCATCGGGTGACTCCCATACCCGGAACAGCACGCCCTCTCTGGTCTTCAACGAGTCCCATTGGGCCCAGTGCGACTTGTAAGTGGCGCTCCTCGGTGCGATGTCCTCCCAGGTCGGTCTCGTCCCTGCGTCCACTTCCCTCAAGAGTGGCCCCAAGTCTGCGTCCGCCAGCTGCTCCCTCCTCAGGCCTGCGCTATCCCAGCCTTCAGCAGGCACTGCCACAACTACTCGGACTGCTGCGGCACGCTCCTCCTCTTCCACTCTTGTGCGCTCGTGGCCGTCCTGGATCTGCGATAGGACACCTCCAATGCAATGGTCGCTGGCGTCGGTGTCCACAATGAAGGCGCCACCCGGTTGTGGGAAACCCAAAACTGGAGCACTGCACAGGGTCCCCTTCGAGTGCTGGAAAGCGTCTTCGGCGTCCTCCGTCCACACATAAGGCCGGTTTTCCTCCGTCAGGCGGGTGAGGGGTTTTGCGATGTTGTCGGCCCTCACGCCGGCCAACCGTTTCTCAAACTTTGCGGCGAGAGCCTCGTTCGCCGCCTTCATTTCCGTGGCCAGACTGTCGTTCGCTGCCCTCATTTCTGTGGTCAGTTCGGCCATCTTTGAGGTCATTGTCGTGGCCAAGTTGCTGTTAGCCGTTTCCGTCTTCGCTGTTAATTCGGCCTTCATTTCTTCCATCTTCCCGGTGATGCTGTCGTTTGCCGCTTCTGTTTTTGCAGCGAGGTTTTCATTTGCCGTCTTCATTTCTGTCAGTTCCGCCTTCATTTCCATCATCTTCTCCAAAATTTTCTCCAATGCCGCGTCCATGGTTGTAATGCTCGGTGATGTTATCTTCCCGCTTCCTGACACCAGTGTGACTTTGTGGGTTCGTGGAATAAAAAGTCCAATTACACCACTCAACAATGTTCTTTATTTCCACCGTCTTACAGTTAAACACTTGCCAATTACACAGAATTACTTGCTGCACACAGTTACAATTCACCAATCCGTCCGTTACAATTTCACTGTACTCGCGGTTACGTAAGCTCCGGTACACATTCAAAGTTACGTACAGTCTTCCGTTGCACAATCCTTTCGTTCATTAACACGTCACTGACTAACTCTTACACCAAGAACTGCGACTGTCTCCTCACTCACTGACAAAACCAACTCACTGACTGACTAAACCAAAACCAACTCAACTCACTAACTAACTCCGTCTGTCTGTCTGTAGCTCTCTTTATAGGAATATCGCCGGTTTCTCGTGTTTACAGGATTGTTCTAGTAACAGAAAGATCGAGAAACAGGTGTAGAGAAAACCGGCGACACAGTCATGTTTTTTCCCTGACCACAGTCTGTCACCACCACAAGACAAACGAGGAGGAGGTGTGGCTAACCGAGCCTCCCCTACCTTCAGCTGCCAGCTGCTTTACAGGGTGCTCCAGCGCCCGCGTTACAATATATATGTACAAAAGTTAACATAAGACACATATTATAGTACACAGGCAATATGAACAACAATATGGAAAACAAAGCAGGGATAATTATATATGATACAAAATGAAACACTTTTTAAACCAGCTTTCACTTGGCTTATGCCAGTACGTCTCAACCTTTTTGCAATGGATACCATTCTTGTTATTTATTAAATACATATAGATTAAAAATAAACTTTCAGCTTGCATAAAATATTTATAAGTAATGATTTGTCATTGGAATAGTTAAATACTACTTATAGAGCTACAGAAGCATTATCAGGATAATTTGTCATTCAGATAATCTTGTACAGAATAAAAAGATTTTGAGCAAAGGTACTCTCTAACAGCTTTTCTAAAAGCACCGAAATTATCAACTTTTTCTTTTAGAACATTAGAAAGTGCGCCAAATATTTTGATAGTTTCATAATACACACCTTTCTGGAAGCAAGAAAGTTTAGCACTGGAATAATGTATATTAAAACTTTGTCTAGTGTTTATTTTGTTAATTACATTATTTGTTGCAACTAAGGCACGATTGCATACAAAGAATTTTAGGATCGAGAATATATACATGCAAGGAAGCGTTAATATCTTCAATCTTGTAAAAAGATCTTTACAGGAGTATCTGGTGTGGGTGCTAGTAATGATTCTTATAATCCTCTTTTGCATAAGAAATATTTTTTTACTTTCTACTGAGTTGCCCCAAAATAATATTCCATATTCCATAATAGAGTTAACGTATGCATAATATACTAATTTAAGTGTGTCAATAGAACTCACATTAACCAGCTCTCGGATAGCATAACAGGCAGAGCTAAGTTTAGGTAAGATATAATTTATGTGAGCTTTCCAATCTAAACATCTGTCCACTTGAAGGACCAGAAATATTATGCTGTCAATTTCTTCTAATAACATATCATTAATCCCGATTTCTGTTTCAGTATGTGATGTACGACAGGTTATAAATTTGACCACTTTTGTTTTGTCTAGATTCACAGATAATTTGTTTGCTTTAAACCAGCATGACATACAGTTCAAAACATAAATCATTTTAATTATACACTCGTTTAAATTTGTAGGGGTCACCAGGACACTAGTGTCATCAGCAAAAAGAATGTACTTGCAATGTCCTTTATATAAAGTGAGAGGTCATTTATATAGATAAGAAATAATAAAGGCCCTAACACGGAACCTTGGGGTACTCCATGAGTTACTATTTTCCAGTTCGAAGTTTGTTTTTCATAACCAATATCACTGACAGCTACTTCAACACTTTGTTTTCTTTCATTTAGATATGATACAAACCATGTTAAATGTTCATCTTTTAGCCCATAGAATTCCATTTTTGCTATAAGAATTTCATGATTAACACAATCAAAAGCCTTTGCTAGATCACAAAAAAATTCCACCTACATGTCTTTTATCATTTAAGGCAGTCAACACTTCATGTGTAAGCTTTTAAGTTGCATTATTAGTCGATATTCCCTTTCTGAATCCAAACTGATCATTGACAAGTATGCTGTTACATTCAAGGTGTTTATACAGTCTGGTGAACATTACTTTTTCAAGAACTTTTGAAAATATTGGCAAGAGAGATATTGGTCTATAATTTGAAACATTATTGCGTTCGCCTTTTTTGAAAAGAGGTTTAACAACTGAGTATTTCATTCTGTCAGGGAAAATACCTGTCTTTAGAGACTCATTACATAAATAACTAAGGGGAATGCTAATTTGTGAGGAGCAAGATTTTAGGATTTTTGTTGTTATTTCATCATAACCAGAAGAATTCTTCATTTTTAAAGAGTCAATAATTTTGTTTATTTCGGAAGGTGTAGTTAAACTGATTTTAAATGTACGTACAAAGTTTGTGAAACTTGATCTTAGAAATTCTAGGGCTGCATCTTTACTTCCATAATTAATATTTAATTTTTTGTTACATCCAAAAAGAATTTGTTAAACAATTCTGCAACTACATGAGGTTTGGCAATTTCATGATTGTCAACATTGAGCGTTATTGGGCAATTTTCTGATGAGTGTTTACGTGTCACATTTTTTATTAAATTCCAAGTGGTTTTTATTATATTGTCTGAGTTTTGAATTAGTTTATTATAATGCAATGCTTTAGCTGCTATTATTACCTTCTTTAAAAGTTTACAATATTTTTGTAGTTGTTTTTTAAATACAAATTGTTATTGATTCTAACTTGCTGATATAGTTCTCTTTTGTGCCGGCATGAGCTTTTAATTCCTAAAGTGAGCCAGGAATTATCTTTTTTAAAGTTAAATGTTTTTTTATACATGGATGGGAAGCAAAATTCAAACTGAGTTTTAAAGCATTTAAGAAAGCTATTATATTTGTTGTTGGTTCCATTAATCTCATAAGTTTGTTTCCAAGATTCAAGTTTAAGGTTCTTACTAAATTCATTCAGAGTATTTTCGTTTATTTCCCTATATTTAATATATGTGTATTTAGGTTTGAGTTTTAAATTTATCTTATCAATCCTTAGAATTTGTGCATCATGATTTGATAGTCCATTAGTTTTTGATGAGATAGAGCAAAATTTAGTTATATCTGAATTTACAAATATGTTATCAATAGCTGTGGATTAATTATTTTGGAATCTTGTTGGAAAGTTAACTGTATGTGTCATGTGGTATGTGGTAAATAAAGAGCTAAGGTGTTCCCTTTGAAGACTTGATTTCAGATAATCTACATTTATGTCACCACAAATGATTATTTCTCTTTTTGTTTTAAATAGAAAGTTCAGAGCATATTCTAATTGATTTTTAAAAATTTTAAAACTTCCTAAGTTCAAATTACTTCCAATTAACTGAACTGCACAGAGTTCGAGGTCTTCTTGTACTTATTTTTGAGGTGTATATTACAACTAGCAAACCACTATTCCCATGAGTTCTAGGAATAGAATTTGAAAAAGAGAAAGCTTAAGATTTACATGTACAATAATTTATTGTTGTCAATACTTAGAAAGCAAAACCGTTTCCACACCCCCACAAACATTTCGGCCACGAGCCGCCGCTGACAGCCGACATCAGATTATTTATATGACGAAAAATAGTTTTACAGTGCCCATGGTGATGCTTTGATATCATTTAATTAGGACCTTCCATTTCGGTTTAACTGCCTCGTATTCTGTGTTAATAGCATTCATCGGCGTAGTGGGAGGAAAGGATTTTGGAGTCCTATATGCGCACCTCCCCTAAACAAATTCTATGACGTTTAGATCACCATTATATTCCAGATATTTTTGTTGAATAGAATATTATCCGCTGTTATTTGATTATTATAAAAGCAATTGTTGTGATGATTTACTCTGCAGTTCATACAACATCCTGCAGTAGTGAAGTCTGTTAGTATATTTAATTGTATATTGTAATAGTGATGTCATATTGCACATAATGTATATGGCAGCGTAATAAATTGGTCAACTGTTTTATAGCTGCCCTCCTTGGTACAAGGTAAATTCTTGTTAACACATTCTAATTTAAGATGTTCTATACATACAGTAGCACCTATGGAATTTCATTTCACAATCAAAAATCAGATTTGTCTGTTTTTTGGAGTTAACGGCAATTTTTTTTTATCTTTTTATCTAATTTCAAAACTTCGTACATAGTTTCACAAAGAAGGAATACAAATTAAACCTATCTCTTATAAAACAAGAAAACACTATCTAGGTATGAAGTTTTTTGCTTCTGCAGTTTATAATAATATTCTCATTCATTAAAAGTGCCATACTTGTTAACAACATCTCTGTGTGTGTATGTGTGTCTATTACTCTCCAAAAAAGTTTCTGGTTATGCCATTTTACTATTCATTAATCCATCCTTGTTTGGCTGAATGTGAGTGCTCATGCAATATACACAATGTGCCTGGAGCCTTGGCGTAGAGGGGAGCGTGGTAGGCAATACACCACCGGACAAATGTTATAGTACAAGAAATAAATAAATATTGCGTTTGTTAACAATGTTATCAATTACCAGGATCATACCGATGCTAGCAGTCTGCTGAAATTTTGACCTAGAGTAATCTTTTTCATGTCAATAAATAATTAATAATGGTGTAAATCACTTAAAAACCATTGGTCTGATCTGGGTATAAAACCAAGAATTTAAGATCGAAATATGACACCTAATCAAATGAGTCACCCAGACCAGCTCATAGCTTTGCGTCCTTGCACTCTCTGCTAGTCTTGAGGTAAGTACTTGGAAGTTATCATATAATATCAAAGTTATTCTGGAATTGTCTAGAAAACCTTATACAACTGGCAAACCTTCAGCAATGTAACTTTTTTATGTCCTCCATTAAGTCATATCGGACAATGAATGAAATGGGGGAAATGATGTTCAAATGAGCCCAGGCTCCATAAAGCTTAGAGTTACCAGACATTTATCTTTCAGGATAAGGGGAAACCCCAGAAAAACCTTATCCATATGACTCGCCCTGACCGAGATTCGAACTCGGACATCTTGAATGTGAGGCAGATGTGCTACCACCTACGCTACCAAGATGGGCAGGCAACTCTTGGATGGGGCCCCTCAAAATCCAACCTCTGCGGTCCTCGTCCCGAGGGGTGGGCAACAGGAAGTAGGGGACTGACTGATGGGGTGATGTACGGTGGGGACTTGGTGTACCCCACGACCGCTACGGCTGCCGAGAAGGCCCATCAGTAACCCTGAAAACTGGCAGAAGAGGCTCTGGTAATTTTCCCCAGGGACCTTCTACGGTAGGTACGGGATTGGCGATCCCGGGGTCCCTAGCCATTCACCCTCAATTCATCCCCTTCATCTCCATCAACTGTGCCACGTTAACCTACTGCTTGTCAGTAAGCATCACATTCTTCCTCTTCTAGTTATTATTATTATTAGCACGTAAGTTATTAGGTTTATAACTCCTGTCTCACCAGCAGGGATCTCTCCTATCTCCGTGGTTCTGTCCCACGGTTTTCAGCGCGGCTTCCGACATTTGTGCTCTCCGGAGGTCTCAAAAGTGAAGGTTGAGCGGACCCTTCGCACTGCCCCTATTTGTAGCCTTAGGTGTGGAGCCCGTCCACACCGTCAAGTACACCCACGTAGCTCCTCGAGGGCCCGGTCTGTTTTAATCTCCCGACGGCCGTGTTGCCGTTGGGTTAGTATCACGGACCGGACATGTTACCGCTGACGGAACCCCGGTGTAATCAACCAAAAGTCCCCTGAATCCGCGTGTGCCCTTTATGCGCAGCGCGGCCTAAAGTGGGGAGCCACAGGCGTTATTCCTGTGGTAGGGGCATAAAGCCGGGGTGTGCGTGGTGAACGGTTTACCCATACGGACAAGCAGTGGATTTTGAAGGGTAGCTTTTCTGAGGTACAAATGAGATCGGTCATGGGTGGGGTCCCCATGACGCCACAGACCGTGAAGATTCGGTGTCTTTCTTTTTTAACCCCCGGATGGCAGGCTGACGCCGACGGTTCCGGATGGGGGTCAATATCATCATGTCTCCGCGCAAAACCTCTTTCACCGACCCTTTTCTAGTAATGACCTTGGCTTGTGATGGCAAAACGTTTAAAGATATAATTCCGTTCTACATAAAGCGAGAATTAGATAAGATCAGTGGCCCTGTAAAGAATGCGACGCGTCCCCGAGACGGCACCTTACTATTGGAGAGCTCAAATGCAGAACAATCGCGCAAACTGCAAAAGGCGACTTTGTTGGGCTCCTACCCGATTCGGGTAGCCCCACACAAAACCCTTAACACCTGCAGGGGAGTAGTCACCACCTCCAGCCTAGATGGTCTTGCGAATGAGGAAATAGTAAGTTGCCTCTCCGATCAACTCGTTTGTCAGGCGTACCGGCTAACTCGAAAACAAGATGGCAAGGAGTACCCGCTACGTACGGTTTTTCTCACTTTCGCCGGGACTAAGCTACCCGAGTACATGTATTGCGGCTATGAACGTGCTAGCGTCCGCCAGTATGTCCCGAACCCCATGCGCTGTTTCCAATGTCAGCGGTTCGGACATACTAAGGTCACATGTACCAATCCTGCTCTTTGTGAGCAATGTGGCCTACCGAAGCACGACGATCCAAACTGCAGTCGAACACCTTGCTGCGTGAACTGTGGCGGTAGTCATCCCTCCAGCTCGCGACAGTGCCCTAGATTCATGGACGAAAAGAGCATTCAGGAGCTACGTGCAAAGGAACGCCTGACTTTTCCAGAGGCACGACGGCGCTTTGAACAACTAAAGCCTGCTACTACTACTGGATATGCATCAGCAGCTCGCCGTACTCCCAACACCACTGTTGCTGTTCAACACGTCCCTGTCGCCCACGCCTCCACGCAGACTGACTTTCTAGCCGTTAACCCCACATCTCAGGCTGCTTGTATATCCACCAGCACAGCCTCCGTTTCAGCCGTACAGACTCCAGCCACCAAGCCATCACCGAGTAACAACAATCCAGTAGTAAATGCAAAAGCCGATCCCGGCCACAACATAGATCGCGAAGTCGCTCGCCTTCTATTAGATCCCGGTCTCGTTCTACGAGCCGTAGGAGTTCTGACTCCCGAACATCAGCGGAGTCACAGGACGCTAACGATTTTCGAATCGTAGGGCCCAAATCAGCCAAGGTCAAGAAAAAAGTCAAGACAGGCCATTAAATTACTCTAAATGGAAATAATCCAGTGGAATGTCAATGGTTTTCGAGCTCGTGCTCAAGACCTACAACATTTAGTTTCTCAACGGTCACCATCAATTATTTGTCTGCAGGAAACCCACTTACATCCCAATCACTCGTTACACCTTCACTCTTTCTCTGCATATAGAAGCGACTCTCTTGCAGGTATGCGTGCAAGCGGTGGCGTTGCTACCTTAGTGGCGCCTAACATCTCAGCCGCCAACGTTCCTCTCACTACACCATTGCAAGCTGTGGCCGTTCGGATACAGCTGGAGAACATCAGTTTTACCATCTGCAACATGTACCTGCCGCCGCTCAGTATAGTTCCAGAGCGTGATCTTCAAGGTCTATTGGCTCAGCTCCCCTCACCACTACTCCTTGTGGGAGATTTCAATGCCAAGCACACGCTCTGGGGATCAGACGCTGATGACGCCCGTGGATGCCTCCTCGTGGACGTCTTCGATAAGTCTGACCTGCTTCTGCTAAATACTGGTGACCCGACATTCCTATCATCCGCTTATGGTACACATTCCGTACTAGACCTTTCTTTCTGCAGTCCGTCATTAATACCACTACTTGAGTGGTCAGTACTCTCCGACCTCTTTGGCAGTGATCATTACCCCATTAACATTCATTTATCCAGCCGGCTATGTGTACGTTCTCGACATCCTCGCTGGATTATTTCCAAAGCAAATTGGGGAAAATTCCATTCCCTGATAAACCTTATCGATGATGGTTTCGACACCATCGATGAAATGGTCGAATACTTTACTTGCTCGATCCTGCTCGCAGCAGAATCCAGCATTCCTCGAGGTTCACCTACACCACGTCATATCCCTGTACCGTGGTGGCCCGAGGAATGCAGTTTGGCTGTCAAAGCACGCAAACGTGCTTTGCGCATTTTTCAGCGGCACCCGACGGAAGGGAACTTCGTCGCCTTCAAACGTTCTCGCGCTAGGGCACGGTTTATACTGCGCAACGCAAAACGTAAATCTTGGGAAGCCTATGTCTCTTCCCTTTCCCGGCGCAGTTCTAACCAACAAGTATGGTCAGCTGTTCGGCGGATGTATGGCAAGTATCGCCGGACGGTAATTCCCGGCCTTGCCATCAACGGTTCCATGTGCACCACCGAGCAGGACATAGCTGAAGCCCTAGCTACCACATTTGCTGCCACGAGCCAAACTGCCCGCTATGACGCTCTCTTCCTGCCTATTAAGGAAAAGGCGGAGCGGGTACCACTTAATTTTAATAGTGACTGCACCGAGCCGTACAACCAACCTTTTACCGCAGCCGAGCTCGCCCATTCTCTGGCGTTAGCAAAGGATTCTTCTCCAGGTCCCGATGACGTACACCGACAGATGCTGCTACATCTTCCATCTGAGGCGCTATGTTTCCTTTTAAACATCTATAACCGCATTTGGCATGAGCGGGTTTTCCCTTCCTCCTGGCGAGAGGGTATTGTCATCCCCATCCCTCGACCCGGAAAGGACCGCACGCTACCATCTAGCTACCGCCCCATTTGCCTGACGAGTGTCATCTGTAAGACCTTCGAGCGGATGATAAACGCTAGTTTAAATTGGTGGCTAGAAAAACATAACCATCTGTCCAACTTGCAATGCGGTTTTCGTCGCCATCGCTCAAGTGTCGATAATCTAACACGCCTTGAGGGGTATATTTCCGATGCGTTTCTACTGAAACAGCACGCCGTCGGCGTGTTCCTCGACCTGGAGAAGGCTTATGACACCACCTGGCGGTACGGCATACTCCGTAACCTTCATGATTACGGTATGCGTGGTCATCTACCCGAATTCCTATGCAACTTCTTAAAACTTCGCCGTTTTCGGGTTCGCATAGGAAACACGATATCACGGGAGCGGATACAGGAGAACGGCGTACCTCAAGGTTCAATTTTGAGCGTCACCCTTTTTGCCGTAGCGAATAACGGCATCACTAGTGCCGTTCGAAGTGGAATTCCATCATCCCTCTATGTTGACGACTTCGCAGTTTATTTTAGGTCTGCCAACATAGATCACATTGAGCGCTAACTGCAGCTGACCATTACCCAGCTAGCAACTTGGGCCCTTCAAACCGGCTTCCGTTTTTCAGCTGCGAAGACGCAGTGTATCCACTTTCACCGCCTACGAGGTATTCACCCGCCTCCTGATTTTCATTTGAACGGCACACACCTGCCATTTGTCCCGCACCTGAAGTTCTTGGGCCTCTACTTAGACCAACAGCTCAACTGGGAGCACCACATTCGTCGCCTTCGAGCCTCTTGCGATCGTTCTCTTCGGGTGCTGAAGGTATTATCTGGAGCATCTTGGGGGGGCGATCGCACGGTAATGTTAAGGCTGCACCGCTCTCTGGTTCGGTCCAAGCTGGACTATGGCAGTTTTATTTATGGCGCAGCGACCGCCTCTAAACTTCGCCTTTTAGACACCGTGCATCATACTGGCATCCGCCTTGCCACAGGAGCTTTCCGCACCAGTCGAGTCGACTACCTGTATGCAGACTCAGGCGAACCTCCACTCCATATTCGTCGCTCGCTGTTACTCTGCTCATACGTCTCGAAGTTGGCTAGTTATCCCAATCATCCTTGTTTTAAACCAGTTCTGTGTCCAGATTTAGTCCACCGTTATATGCGCCCTGGTTCTCGGACACGCCCCATGGGAATAAGATTTCGGGATCTCCTACATTCCCATGGCCTCCGAATGCCTCGCGTGGAGAGTTCGTCCATCAGCCCTTTTCCTGCTTGGCAACTGGATCGTGCGCGGTTCGATCTCGCTCTTTCCAGCAACTCTAAACTCGCTACTCCACATTCGGTGTTCCAACAACTTTTTGCCGAACTACTGGGCCGTCACCCTAACTATGTTCCGGTCTTTACAGACGGTTCTCACTTAGGTAACGATACGGGTTGCGCATTCTTCATTAACGGTGAGGCTCATAAATTTCGCCTTCTGGACTCCACTTCGGTGTTCTCAGCAGAGTTGTATGCCATCCTCTATCTACTCCTTTTTATTTGCAAGTTAGCTCCCGGCTCTTTTATTGTCTGCACTGACTCTCTGAGTGCGCTTCAGGCCTTGCAACAGCACACTGCCGCTCAGACCCTCGTTTTAAAAATACAGTCCCAGATCTCGCAAATGCTCAGGCGCGGGTACAATTTTGTTTTTACTTGGACCCCAGGCCATGTGGGGATTTCCGGGAACGAGGAGGCGGACGCGGCTGCAAAGCTCGCTTGCCGTTTGCCCCGGAGTTTAACAACTACTGTGCCATACCAGGATGTGCAACGTTTTTTCCGTCGCCACCTACTATCTGCTTGGCAGCAATCCTGGTCAGCTTTACAAGGCACACAACTCCGGGCAATAAAGGAGAGCGTACGACCCTGGCTAACTTCCTGCAGGGATAACCGGCGAGCCGAGGTGATACTCACCCGGCTGAGAATTGGGCACACACGAGCGACACATGGCCATCTACTAAGAGGGGAACCGGCCCCTGTGTGTGCCCCGTGTGCAGTACGCCTCACGGTGCGGCACGTACTGCTTGATTGCCCGCAGTACGCCCGCGTTCGCCAGTCAATAGGCTTGGGAGCTAACTTGCCCAGTATTTTAGGGGACGACCCAGTGGCCGTGATTAAGGCACTGCGGTTTGTTACGGAAATTGGTTTTAATAGACAAGTCTGACTTGGAATTTATATTTGTTAATTTTAGCGATTTTAAATTATTAGACTTGCAACAGGGTTTTTATGTACTTTTAATAGTTCAGTGTTATTTTGAATTTGTTAATTTTAAAGATTTTAAATTCTTAGTCTTGGTATGGGCTTCTTTTATGTGCTTTTAGTAGTTGAGTGATTTTATTTTATTTTACTTTTTAGCTTAATTTGTGTATCTTTTAGATTTTAGTGTTGACTTAGGGCCCAAATGACCTTGTTGTCGACGGGCCCTTAAACACCACACTCACTCACTCACTCACTCTTGGATGGGTGCCCGGACATAAAAGTATTTTAGCCAATGTAAAGCGATTCCTTAGCAAGGAAAGGTCTGCAATATCATTTACTTGTCCTGAACCAGCGTTTTGCATCCCTTTACATACTGTACGAAAATCCATTGATGAGTGGATTAAATTTAATCACACACAGAAAAGGGCTGAAAAACAGAGGGCTGCAGAAACAGTGTGAGAATGCTAAACATAATTTAAAAAAAAAAAGAACTAAAACCAAACTAAACAGATCCCAAATAAACCTGAAAACGGGGCCAGTGACAGGCCAATGTAGATTGAGGAAACATCTGTACATAATGAGTATATTTAAAAAACCACTTGTGTGCGTATTATGTAATGTAGACGAAGAGACTGCCTCTCGTATTAAATTCAGTTATGAAGTTTTAGGTAGGAAGAGATACGAATTATTGGGTACGGCTAAATCACAATATCTTCCTACTTAATATTTGGTTAATAACCTATTGTCTTTTCTAAAAGAGAGAGGATTGTTTAACTAAACAACATAAAGTTAGGAGACAAACCCATAAAGTTTCTGTGTTGAGGGCAATTAAAACCCAACTTCTATACCCACGTCAAGTCAAGACTTGAGGTTGTGTCAGTTCTCAAAACATATTCCACTATGTCATGCCATATAACAGTTTAACCTAGGAAGATTTAAATACGTAACAAGAACAGTAGAACCTCATTTACAGATCAACTGGCACCAGTACCGATCTGAGTTCACAAAAATCCAGGTTATCCAGAGAATGACGGGAACACGATAATAAACATGTACATCATCACCGAAATATTTCTATTGGCGTTTAGAAATTACTATTGGCGTACTTCCACCTAAAAACAATTACACTTTATGTACTATAATAGCATGTATTTGTTCTGTACTACAAACTAGTCGGAAGTAAAAAGGGAGTGAGCTTCTGCTGTGTCAGTTTAGTGTACCGCTTACGAGCAGCGCGATCTTGCATCCGCTTTAACATTAGAGGTTCATTTGGCAACGTTTTGGCTTGACACTCGAAATAAAGCATCAATTTCTCTTTGTTTGTTACTGCTTGTACGTGAGTCATATTCACAGCTGGTTCATAAACAC
>JAUKNK010000178.1:1000000-1055000 GCA_030765055.1 Mantis religiosa
GCTCATTACTCAGAAATGTGAATTGCTCAGTACGATCTGCTTTCATAATTATTTTAAGCAACATATTTTGCCCCTTCTTACAAAAAAGCAGGACTTGCTTGCCGGACGTGAGAGAGGTCGGGCGTGTTTGTACGCGCGTTCGTAAACGAAGATGATAGATATACAAATGTACCGAGCGAGGAAAGGTGCTTTCGATGCCAGCAAAATTAAATTTAAGAAGAAAGAACAAGGCACAATGGGCTTAAATTGGTGGTTTATCTTGATAATATGCACTCTTTTGGCTAATGGAGGAGTAGAATTAAATCCGGGACCGACGATGGAACAGATAGGCAAAATGCTGGAAAATATCACCAAGGAAATGAAAAGTATGGAAAACAGACTGGGAGAAAGAATGGGAGAGAAGTTTGACGAGATTAAATTAGTATTGGGAAAATTTGAGGAAGAGATAAAGGATGAAATCAAAGAGTGTAAAGGAAGATTATTACGTCTAGAAAACTTGGGGGAAGGAAACAGGAAATTGAATTTGATTATCTTTGGTGTAGAAGAGAAAAGGGAGAGAAGAGCATGGCAGGACGTAGAAGAGCTATGCCAAGAGAGATTAAAATTGAAGCTGGTGGGATGGTAAATAGTGGACTCTTTTAGGATAGGACGAAAAGGACCAAGACCAAGATTCATCATAGTTAAAAATGCAACAAGGAAATTTAAGTGGGAAATACTGAGAAGCAGTAAACAGCTAATAGGGACAAAAATATTAATTGAACACGATGTGGGAAAGAAACAGAGGAAATTAAAATCAATAGCTCTAATGGAAATGAAAAAAGCAAGAGAAGCCGGTAAAAAAGCCTTTGTTAAAGGAATGGATTTATGGATAGACGGTGTGAAACAGGAACTCAGTCAGCATTACATGGTATGGGAGGGGAATTACCACCTATGTACAGCACGTGGCAGAGATGATATATCATCAGCAGATGACACAGGTCAAGAAAGGCGAATACATATGGAAGCAACGGTGGTAACCTCAGCGCAACAGAGCATGGTGAGGGGAGATACGTCATCAGTGGCATCAACGTCACAACAGCATAGGAAGGGGAGTGCAGTTTCATCAACAGTGACGTCACCGGATAGGTCGGCAAAACAGATGACGCATACATGAGAGAAGATAAACACATGGCTCAAGAGATCAGCTGGTTGTAACTGCGGGAGGGGAAACTAGTGGAACGACGGATAAAGGAGTCTGCTGGAATCAGGAAGATCTGAATGTAGTTTCAATGCCTTCGGGCAGTATTTTGGAGCTAAAAGAGCGGGTTGCGGACTAGACGGCAAGCGAATTTAGAAAAATACGCATTTGAAAGAAATGGGTCAGTATAGGAATTCGAATTTTCGGTGGTGGCTTGGAATGTGGAAGGTTTATATGAAAAGGTGTGCAGTGATGTGGTTCAAACTGTGTTGAAAGGATGTGACATGTTATTGGTGGTGGAAAAATGGTTAGAAAGGGAACTAAATATAGTGATTCCAGGGTTTACGTTTTATAATATTGAGGGCGTGAAGAGCCACAGAAGGGGCAGAGCCTCAAGTGGTATAGGATGCTTTTTAAGGGTAGATAAGGGGTGCAAAGTGAGAGAAGAAAAGGACCTATGGAGTAAATCGGTGTTGTGGCTATCCATGAGTGATATATTTAAGAAATCAAATGAAGAAAGAAATCAAATGGGTATACGCCCGCGTTTACTACATACGGCACCGCAGGCGATGACACTGATGATACATGAGATGAAGATGGAGCACCGGTGGAATGAGATGGCGGGGGAAACCGGAGATCCCGGAGAAAATCCACCCCAGCGCCGTGTTGTCCACCAAAAATCTCACTTTGCAGTCGCCTGATCTCGAACCCCGGCCGCCTTGGTGAGAGCCAAGTGGTCTAACCACTGAGCCACGGCGTGGCCTAAGGAGGTGGAGACAGTCAGGAGCAAGAGAGGAGAGTGGAAAATTTTTGACACTTAGATGGGCATATAGATGCCTGATGGAAGAAAAGAAAAGGGAATCGGGAATAAAAATGTGTAGAACATTATATAAGACAGCAAAAACTAATGATACGAAATAGATATGGTCAATAGTTAAAAGCCTACATAAAGATGGGGCAAGAAATGAGGATATAAGTTCAGACTAATGGTGTGAGCATTTTAAAAATTTATTAGGACAGACCTGTTTACAAGTAATGGAAATGAGATTCCAGGGAAGCCAGTATCTAACTAATGATCTAGATGGAGAAATTACAGACGTCGAGTTATGTGAGCAAATTAGGAAGTTAAAAGCCAACAAAGCCAGTGGGATTGAGGGTATACCAGGGGAGGTTTGGAAGGTATGGGTAGCTGAGGAGATGCATAGAAAAATAGTAATAAGGCTATTTAATAATATATTGGAAATGAGGGAGGTTCCCAAGAAGTGAAGGATAAGCTTGGTAGCACCAATTTACAAAGGAAAGGGGAGTAAAAGCGACCCAGCAAATTATAATGGGATAAGCTTACTTTCTGTTACAGGGAAGATCTTTACAGGTATTTTAGCAAACAGACTACAGAAGTGGGTAGAGAAGGAGAAGAAGCTATCAGAGTTCCAAGCAGGATTTAGATCAGGGAGGAGAACAACTGATAATATTTTTATTATCAAAAGTCATAGACAAATATTTAAGCAATAAAAGGGGCAGGGTTTATATGGCATTTATTGATTTAGAGAAAGCATTCGATACAATTGATAGACAGGCATTGGGGATAAAATTAAATAACAAAGGGGTAAGTTGTAAATTTATTGAAATACTGCGCAAAATATATCATGATAATGAGTTCTGCATCAAGCTGCAGGGAAACAAAGTAACTGGTTGTATAGAGAGGAAGGTGGGTGTAAGACAAGGATGTAAACTCAGCCTGGTGCTATTTAACTTTTTATAGATGATATTCTAGAGGAGATTGCTAAAAATAGGGTTCACTCACCAGTTATTCATAACAAAGAAATCCCAGGGTTGTTATTTGCAGATGACTTAGTAGTTGGTTCTATATCTGTTGGAGGACTGAAAAGGGCAATTGAAGCAATAAGTAGTTATTGTCAAAAATGGGGGTTGAGAGTTAACGAAAGAACGAAGATCATGGTGTTTCAGAAAGGTTATAGATTGAATTAAGATGAGAAATGGGAGATAAATGGAAGAGAAATAGAGGTCGTAAAGAGATTTGATTATCTGGGGATAAGATTGAGCTGTGATATTAAATGGACTGAACAGAAAAAATTATCTCTAGCAAAAGGTAAACTGGCCATGAGTATTGTAAGAGCTTGTTTAAGGAAATTACCTGACATTAATGTCAAATGGCTGGAAAGGATCTATACTGCCATTGTGGAAAATAAGATGTTGCATGGGGCAGAGATATGGGGAGTAGATGAAGCATGGGAAGAGATGGATGTTATTAATAGATCTTTCTGTAAATATATTTTGGGCTTACTGGTAGCTTCACCCAATGGAGCAGCACAATTACAGTTGGGAAGACATTCTAGAAGGGTTAAAATTGTCTCAAGGGCATTGAAATATCTATACAGAGTTGCTAATTTGGAAGAAAGCAATATTATCAAGGAATGTTTTCTTTTGCAGATGAGAAGCAAATGGGGAGGGTCTTGGGTGCAAAAAGTAAGGGAACTGATGGCACAGATAGGTATGGGACATATTTGGATAAACGAGGAGTATTATTATAGGGGCTTTTCGAAAGAGGTAGAATTAAGGCTGGAAGATTTAGATAGCCAAGTTATATTTACCAGTGTAAGGGAGAAAAGATCATTGAGGACATATAGGGAAATAAAGACTGTGTGGGAGACGGAGAAGTACGTAGATGTGTGTAATAAGTTAGGGCGAGAAGGATTTGCCTGGGCAAGGACAGGAGTTAGAAATGTGAAAGTTATTAGATATGAAAAGGATACAGGGAAATGCCCAATGTGTGGAGAAGATGATACAGATTGGCATAGTATACTTTATTGCAAACAAACAAAGATACGGAGAGAAAAAATTTGGCAACAAAAGTGGGACAGTTTTAGGGATGGGGGGAGGTATTAAATAAAAAATGTTATTTATAAAAGGAGAAAATAATGTAAGAAATATAGCTGAATATCTGGAGAAAATTAGAGAGAAATGGTTAAGATTGATGAAGAATAAATAATAATTAAGGTTTAGAAAACTAGAACGAGGGATACAAGGGAGAGGAGGGTCATCAATACACGGAAAACCAGGGGTTATGTGTATTGAGAACGAGACTTGAGGCAAGCAGGTAGAAAGGGTATGTTAGATGTGAATAAGTCATTTTGTTTTTGTGTGAAAGAAATGTTACAAATATCAATGTATCAATGAAATTGTATGTAGAAGAAAGATGAGAAATAAATAAATACTTCAGAACACAAAAAAGCAATTTTGTAACTGACATCGAATGTAATTGCTAATATTTTAAGTCTACCAAATTATTCCTAAGTAAGGCTCTTGGTTTTAAATCAATGTCAATTGATAAAATAAAGTTATGTGGAAGGAATAAGAAATGTCTACCAATTCCTTCCGTTCTTTCTTTCTTTCTTTCTTTCTTTCTTTCTTTCTTTCTTTCTTTCTTTCTTTCTTTCTTTCTTTCTTTCTTTCTTTCTTTCTTTCCTTCTTTCTTTCTTTCTTTCTTTCGTTCTTTCTTTCTTTCTTTCTTTCTTTCTTTCTTTCTTTCTTTCTTTCTTTCTTTCTTTCTTTCTTTCTTTCTTTCTTTCTTTCTTTCTTTCTTTCTTTCTTTCTTTCTTTCTCTTTCTCTCTTTCCTTCTTTCTTTCTTTCTTCTTTCTTTCCTTCTTTCTTTCTTTCCTTCTTTCTTTCTTCTTCTTTCTTTCTTTCTTTCTTTCTTTCTTTCTTTCTTTCTTTCTTTCTTTCTTTCTTTCTTTCTTTCTTTCTTTCTTTCTTTCTTTCTTTCTTTCTTTCTTTCTTTCTTTCTTTCTTTCTTTCTTTCTTTCTTTCTTTCTGTCTTTCTTTCTTTCTTTCCTTCTTTCCTTCTTTCTTTCTTTCTTTCTTTCCTTCTTTCTTTCCTTCTTTCTTTCTTTCTTTCCTTCTTTCTTTCTTTCTTTCTTTCTTTCTTTCCTTCTTTCTTTCTTTCCTTCTTTCTTTCTTTCCTTCTTTCCTTCTTTCTTTCTTTCCTTCCTTCTTTCCTTCTTTCTTTCTTTCCTTCTTTCTTTCTTTCTTTCTTTCTTTCTTTCTTTCTTTCTTTCTTTCTTTCTTTCTTTCTTTCTTTCTTTCTTTCTTCTTTCTTTCTTTCTTTCCTTCTTTCTTTCTTTCTTTGTTTGTTTCTTTCCTTCTTTCTTTCTTTTTTCTTTTTTTCTTTCTTTCTTCCTTCCTCAAGGAATGCTAAAGATACTAGCTTTCCCAGCGGCATGAAGGTTCCAAGTTCTCTCGGGTTTCAAGCCAGCACATGGACTGTCTCATAAATAAAGGTACAACACAAGTTCAACTCATTCAGCATACCCTGAAGACGGGAACAATGCATGCTCCCGAAACGTCGGTACATCACCACATCTACACCTGGCTTGAAGCCCAAGAGAACTTGGAATATTAAACAGGCTATCAGTAAAATAATCAAGTTATGCATTTAATTTCACATATAAATATGATAAACATGTAGCAATCTAATCAAAATCATGAGACGCTATTCAGGAAATAAACAAATATATAAATGAATCTTTGTCAATGTATAGTTTAGTTTGGAGTCGGGAACTTTCATGAGTTCTTTAGATTGCTTGGTAAACTCTGCAGTTAACTACCAAGCTGGTGATTTAACTGACTGTTTTGAGTTATGCCCTCCCCTCTATACGTGAGGGCCCTTAATCAGTATTTTATTCAGAAATTCTATTTCCCCTGAAATGCTGCTATCGAACTTTTTAGTGTAATGCTGTACTTCCTCTGTTTACTGTAAGTATTAACTAGCAGAGAAAGAGAAACAAATGCACTAAATGCTATTTTAGCACAGATTCTTGTATTTTTTTCTGTATGTTATTCACTAAAACCATTTTCGTCGGTATTGACGTGACGTCAAACTCCGTACTTAGCACACTTCCTCATCCGTGATGCGATCCTAGTAGTTTAAACGTAGAAATGGCGAGCCAAAGAAAATTTGCTTCTATCTCTGTATATTCATAAACATTATCACCTCTTTGAGCGTTCTGTTATTCTGTTCTATGTCAGTGGAAATGGAGCCCTCAGAAATTTGAACTGTTGCTCTACAGCACTAAACTAGCTTAAGTGGCCTACTACTTTGGGCTCTCTTTTCGGTATTAACCTTGTTTTACGGTAAAAGGCTGTACTTATTTCTTGAAAGTCTCAGGTACAGACACTTAAATAATAAATTGTACCGTAACAAATGGGCAAAAGTCACAAAAAGGTACGCCGACACTGTGATATCGAACTGTTTAATGGAATACAACACATTTTCTCTTTACTATAGGTATTATATAGCAGAGAAGGTAAAACATTGCATTAAATGCTATCCTCTCAACACCGAGCGGGATGGCTCAGGCGGTTTCGTCTGTGGCCCACATTCAGGAGCCCCGGGTTCGATTCCCATGGCCGACCAACCTGACCCATGGGTTTTTTCGGGGGTTTTGCCATGTTACTAGGAGAATGATGGGTAGGTTAATTACATCCCTCAAATTTCCTATCCCTCCATTTCATTTCCATTATCAATTCACATCATCTTTCATCTGGTAGTCTCTTTCAGGCGGGAGTCTCAGCGGTGCATGCCAGGATGATATGCTCTGAGGAAAACTACATCCTCCTCCGGTAGGTCGGTTGCCGGTCTCCGCTCCTCTTCTTAGACCATTTCGGGACTGCTAGTCAGGGACCTTTGGGACTCGGTTCGCCTGCCTGGGACCTTTGGGGCTCTGCTGCTGGGCCCGTTGCCGTCCCGCAGTAGAGGAGCGTGTTCGTTGTCCTGGCCTGTCGGGAAAGTCTGTATCCAAGTAAACTGTACGGACCCTCCCTCTGTACTGTCTTGCCTCCTTGGATCGGCCGCCCTCTGTCTCCTTCGCCTCATCCTTCCTCCCGGGTGTGTCACACTTGGGGGCATAGTAACAATGGGCCCAGTATGGTGACCTACGTACCGAAACCCCTCCGTAATGAAATCCTAATCCTATCCTCTCAACGTTTTTTACATTTCCGTCTTTTATTTTCAAATGTCGTATTTTTTGGGTACTGATGTAAAACTATGAGTTGTACTTAATATATATCTCTTATGGTTTACTAATTATACAAAATTATACAACATTATTTTAGAATAAAGAAAACATCACATGTATTCCGCAGAATATTCATTCATTTTATTTTATTCTATTCTATTCATTTTATTTCGCGTACAAATGTAATGAATATGTGCCATCTTACTGAAAATCATGAGATGTTTAACAGAAACGACTATATAAAATACAGTCCTAGATCGGGAGCTTTCATGAAATGTTCTTGTGATTCCTTGGTAAGTTCTGAGGTTAAATACTAACCGACAGTTCGTTTTTGGATTATCACCACCTCTTCACAGATGTGTAGGCATAAGCTATTTCTTTTGTTCAGTACTTCTATTTCCTCTTAAATGACTATGTCAAACTTTTTAAGCGTAATATAGTATTTTCTATCACTTCTGAAACGAGAATTGTTCCAAATGTAGGGATGAAGCGATTGTCGTTGATTATCTCGAAGCTGGATCCTGGACCCGACGTTCTCCGTTGCGATGGATTCTAGAACTTATCACAGCTGCAGTCGTTTTAGCATGAAGATCTATTTTTCAGGGTGTGGTCGTGGATGAGAACCGATGATGAATTTGTAGGATGATTAAACAATATTTATAAGTTTATTTTCCAAAATTATATTTTAATTTAACAAAAATATTGTTATTGTAAATAACTGTTTATTAATTCATTAGTAATATCGTACTTTTAATTAGATAGCTATAGAAAAATTGGCAAACCTCCTTAGGGTTTATGCTTTTAATCTTTATGCTTAGCTACATCGTTACGCACAAATAAACCCGTATATCAAACAATTGACATTTATTAGTCTCCCCAAAAAACTCGAGAACGACTGAATCGATTTGCCTAATTTTGATTTTGAAATATCTGTATAAGTCCAGGGACGGTTGAAGAGATGAGGGAAACAAACTTAAAGAAATAATTGGCCAAGTTTTTAACTGTATAAAAATACACACGCACATTTTCGACAAACAAAAGTATTACAAAATAGAAAGATACTCCACTCTAAGTATAAACTTGGAAGAAGCGTAGGGACAGTGAAGCACAAATTAGTACAAAAGTGAATCGAGAAGATATTGACGCATTGCTTCACTCACACTGTTTATTCACAGGACATGTTTCAAGAGCTCTTGCTCCTATCATCAACTAATACTCGACTAGTGCAAGTTGTAGTGGTTTCCTCTTTGTCCGTTTTGTCAATAGATGGCGTAATGTACTTGTCAAAGATGTCCGGTGGTGAAGTTTCAAAATTCATGACTCTATGACGACTTTTGTTGATGAAGGTTTTTTCCCATACGGAAAGGTCTATGGGGTGATTAACATATTTTATTAGAGATGTTTCCAAGTTGATGTCATGTCTAGTATTCAAAAAATGAAAAGCCGCAGCTGATTTTTCTGTTTCACAATTTTTAATGTTTCTTAGATGTTCTTTAGTTCTGATGTTAATATTTCTTTTTGTTTTTCCTATATAAATTTAGGGCAAGTTTCACATTTGATCTCATAGATTCCTGGTTCTTCTCCCAAAAATTCAATCACTACCAAATAAAAACCAGGAATCTATGACATCAAATGTGAAACTTGCCCTAAACGCTGATATGACACGTGAGAGAGAGGTGCCACGCCCACCAACACCCCCATCCAACAGAGTCAACACGAACTATGTACATTCTCAGGCACACACGACTCAGGTTCGAACCCTGACGCCACCGGAAAACTAGACACGGGACGTATGGAGTCTCCGCATCCTTCCCGATTAGAAGCCACCCAGAGCTCTCAGTCTATAGGAGACACTAATGATAATGATATAGCAACACAAAGTGACGTACATGTAAACAATTGTTCCAGGGAGAAAACACAAAATTCTGAATTGTACTCAAACAGAACTATCGGTTGCTCAGAATTTATAGTAAGCCAATAAATAAAGGAAGCTCCAAGAACAACTGCCGAAACTGCAGACAGGGTTTTCCAAGTTATTTTAGGTACGGGATCGTCAGTCACGGTCTGCAGCGAGAATTTGTACAATCAACTAATTAATTTGGGCCTAAAATTGCAGTCCCTCCCAGTCAAAAATGCAGTGTGTACGGGTGCTATCGGCAAAACTAAACAAAGGATTTCGCAGCAGATTTTAATGAATGCAAAAATAAACGGATATGGCGTAGATTTTGTATGTTTCGTGGTAAAAGGCCTAGCTACCGATATAATTATCGGAAGTGACCTATTAAACGCACTGTACTCTGTGATTGATTACGAGCAAACGCAGGCTACATTCACCATAGCAGGCGTAACAACTCAAATACCATTTATCTCTGTGTCACAGGATAACATGTTTTTACCTGAAGAGGAAGAAATTCAAAACGAAGAATTTTTCGTTGAACTAGTAAATATAGGAAATTGTGGCGAGATAATTAGGTTAATGGCACAGAATGTACAAGACGTGGTGGAGTACAATGACGTGGAAGAGGCAGCAGGTGTCGAAAGGGAGACAATAGTGAACGTAGAGAGGAAGAGATAACCCTTCCCCAAGCAGGTAAAAACTCGCATCAGAGGGTTAACCGAGTTGAGTGAAATACAAAAGGAACGCCTATACCAGCTGATATTGACACACAGAGAAATTTTCTCAGACCATACAGGCTTATGCAACGCATATCAGTATTCATTTGAAATAGCAGAAATGCCAATAACCCGACACAAGTGCAGAATGATCCCTTTGGCCGTGAAAGACGCGGTGTCAAAAAATTGACGAGATGTTGGAACAAGGAATTATAGAGTTTTCAGACACTCCATATGTATAACCTTTGTGTATCGTAAAGAAAAAAGATGGGACAGTGAGATTGACAGTTGATGCGCGAATATTAAGTCAGTACATAGTCCCAGACCATATGCGCACAGAAAATATTGAAGGAATCCTCGCTGGTATTGGAAGGCAGCGATGGTTCACGTCACTTGATTTAACTAATTCTTACCTACAAATTGAAATTGCGCCGAGACTCAGGAAATATTTAGGATTCATCCACCAGGGAAGAGTTTATCAATTTCGTCGTTGTGCATTTGGACTGAGCGTATCTGGAAGTGGTTTCTTAAGAGCCATGCACACCATATTCGGTACACAATCGGAAGGATACATATCTCAATATGTGGACGACATATTAATTCATGACTTGAGCGCCGACGAACACCTTGACCATTTGGAAATCGTGTTTAACAAATTAAAAAATTGTGGTATGACACTAAATTGCGAAAAATGTAAATTTTTTGAAAAATCAGTGAAATTTTTAGGCTACGTAATTTCAGGAGAAAGTTTATCACCAGACAAGGAGAGAATCGAAGCAGTACTAAATATACCGCGTCCGAAAAACGTCAAACAAGTAAAAAGTTTCTAGGTATTTTAGGTTATCAAAGTAGATTCCTTATAAATTACGCCAAGGAGACAACACTGCTTAGAGCTTTGTTAGTTACGAATACAAAATGGCGGTGGTCTGACATGGAAAAGACAGCCTTCCAACGATTAAAATATTTATTCAGCAACTCCATTCTCCTCACACGTCCGCGAATGAACTTACCATTTCTAATATACACCGATGCTTCAATGATAGCCTACGGCTGCATCCTAGCACAAGTATCTCAGGATGGCGAAATGCGCATAATTGCAACGGCATCCAGATCCTTAAGCCGAACGGAACGCATTGCCTGCGTGACCGAACAGGAAATTAGTGCAATATTCTTTGCAATTCAGAAATTCAAACATTACATATACAATAAACAAATCATAGTGTACACAGATCATACAAGCTTATCGTTTATAAAGAACTGCAAAATGACCAGTAGTAAGCTATCGCGTTACATCCATGAAATAATGTCCTATAACGTAGACATCAGGCATATCCCAGGGAGCACCTACGTTTTCAGCGACCTACTATCCAGGATTAAAGTAGGAGAGAACCTTCCGGAAACAATAGGAAGCTCTCAAAGAGAGGTGAAAATATTGAAGCTAGACTTACATTTAAATAACCGCGTCGCAAAAGAAATGAAATTGTTGCAGAAATATCAACAGGAAGACAGCAAATTAGCTGCAATATGGGAGAACGTGCCATCTATCTGTCCTGAGAACAAAACGAAGTTTGGAAAAATGGATGGAGTGATTTACAAGCTAGTAGATAAGCATGCCCCAGCATGGAAAGCATACGTACCAGCAGCTCTGGAGGCACTAATTATAGAAGCCTACCATGTTGCACTAATTCATGCAGGTGTGGAGAGGACGAGCCTAGTTATCTCCGAACACTTATACCTCCCAAAGATAGGTAGCAAAGTAAGAGCGTTTGTCGCAACTTGTGATTTGTGCCAAAGAGCGAAACCGCTTAATAAACGATTTGACCGACCTCCTCAGGCAATATTAAGGCAATTCACTTTGGAACTAGTAGCAGTTGACGCCCACGGACCTTTACCGACAGCGAGGGCAGGCTTAAAGTATATCTTCGTGTTGGTTGATGTGATGTCAAAATTTGTAAGATTATACCCCATGAAAAAGTTAACAAGTGCGACGTGCGCGGACAAAATAGTAAAAGATTACGCTCAGAAGTATGGTAAAATGAAGGCAGTCCTCGTAGATAATGCTTCTGTGCATCACGGCCGAAAATTTGTAACCGAACTACCCGATGCAAATATAAAGATTTACCATATCAGCAATTACCACCTGAATTCTAACCCATGCGAAAGAGTAATGCGAGATTTAAATACCTATCTCAGAATAATATGCCACATGAAGCATACGACCTGGCCCGAGTATCTAACTTATATAGAATGGATCATGAACCACTCAATCAACACAAACCATGGTTATTCACCTGTCCAGCTGATGACAGGGAGGCCACACGAACCGGTTATCAGTGGAGTACCAGCCTCTTTACCAAGTATACCTGAGTGCGATGCTGAAAGGATAGGAAAGGCATTTGTGCGCACAAAGAATAAAGCAGACAAAAGGCGTGCCAAACAGAAAAGGTATTTACATAAATGGGAGCCACAAATCAATGACAAAGTACTAGTAAGGAATTTCAATAAATCCTCATTAGCAAAAAATGTTTACAAAACATTAAATTTATTGTGGAAGGGACCCGTCAAGATAACTGGTCAAATAGGAGATAGAACCTACATACTACAACATATAAGAACGGGTAAACCCATTGGCAAATACCACATCAGTGCATTACGTCTCTATCGGGAAACCAATACACCTAAATAAATAAGCACCTCCGCTAAGCATTGAACGGGTTGGTGTGAGACCGGTAGAGTTCGAACAGGAGAACCGCTTGGGCAGATGCGACAACATGATATTCGCATAACACCCCAAGTCCCCTCATTGTAATTTGACATTAAATAACAAGGAAGTAAAGAGGATTTCCTCACAGGTTGTTTATTTCATTCTTTCTTTCATTGATTGCCTTACGTCATAGGATTACAATTATGTCCTAAAACAGAAAGTACCAGGTACATTGAGCGAAGGTAACTGTGTTATGGGAATAAAAGAAAAAGAGATGTGAAGTGTATGTTAATATATGTGTAAGCTTTAGGTTGTGATAGCAGTAAAAGACGTGTATGTACACATACATGTGGATGCAAACAAGGTTGAAACAAGGTGTGTGAAATCAATTGTTGTGGACACCATGAACAAAGTGGGTGGAATTCTAGGAATGTTAATGAAGGTAGTAGTGTAATTGAAGGGGTCATCAATATAGGAATGAATGCTAAAATGATAAGAATCACATGTAAATATAGATACCTGAATGCTAGTGTCAAGTGATAAATACAATGTAAAAGGAGAAAAAAACAAAAAACAAACAAATAGAGAGTAGATAGAATGTATATCTAGAGTCAGAAGTGACAATAAGAGAACTGGAAAACCAGGAAACTGCAGTTTTGTGGGTGTAGTGAGTGAGTGAGTGAGTGAGTGAGTGAGTGAAATGATTAAACGTCCGCTAGAGGAGACTACAACATTTGTATAAAAAATATGAATGAGGAATGTAATTAAATAATATTCATAAGTTACATGTTGATGAGATATCTGGTTATAGTTTTAAGAAATATTGTGTTTTTGTACTATATGTAACCTATTGTATAAGTTAATATGTAACTACCTCCACTCGTTCACTACTGACGAGGCATATCATACTATACATACACACATACACCAACCAGCTCATACAATGATGGGATATTCTGACAATTTCGAAAGTGACTTTTAATATAAAAGCCCTGTTCTAAATTATCAGAAGGGCATATGATACCGTCCCTGTTAGGGATAACATTGTCATAACAATCCCGATATGTATTATCGAAAGCACGAGAACCCAAACAGCCAGATGAATGAACACCTTCCTCACAGGTACTTTCATTGTGCTGCTCGCCGACAAAGGTGGCATTGTCCAAGGTTAGACCCTCGTCCCCAGCCATGTCTTGGCCTGCACACGCTACGTGATGATAGAATGGACACCGGAATTTAGGTTACACAGTTTTAGACCTGTTTATGCATTAATTAGCTTGACTGTGGGAAAGTGAAAATCGCATGGAATACACGTTTCAGACACTAGAAATTGCTTTTAGTAGGGATGAAACACAACCTATCAGAAACAAGTAATCGGTCACATGACCTCGAAAGTGTCCAAAGTTTGGCGAAAGGAAGGGGAAATTTGGGTAATGGCGACGTTTGATCGTCGCTAGGAAAATACTCTGTTTCGGCGAGTGAAGGGGTCTACAAGTAATGAAAATTCATCAAAGTCCGTGTTCGCGAATACTCTGTTTCGGTGTGTGAAGGCGTCCACAAGTAATGAAAATTCATCAAAGTCCGTGTTCGCGAATACTCTGTTTCGGCGAGTGAAGGGGTCCACAAGTAATGAAAATTCATCATAGGCCGTGTTCGCGAATGCACGAAGTAATGCCCTCGACGTTCATAAACAATGCGTACACAGATACATATATAACATCAAGATAACGGCGACGAGTGGAGAGGACTAGGTATATCAATAAACTTGACATTCAACGGTCGTGGTGTCTTCTATATGATAATACCCATACCCTGTCCGGACGCACCCACTCCCTGAAACTCAAAAGAGATAATTCCTGCAGATATACCCTGAGAAAATCCCCGACCTGTTGGAAAACTCCCATTCGTAATCCTCACCCATCACCTATCTTCTCATATGAGGTGTTGAGTACCGGGAGGGCTCAACGAGGTACCTAACGTGCAAGGACCTCCTCACTGCCCAGTACCGAGAACAGAATTTAGAATGTGCAGGCATCCGCACCATCCATCCATCACTGATGTGCATAAGGAAAATGATTTTCGAGAAAATCGAGGTGCTTAACAATATTCGTCTAAGTCAGTTGTGTCAAGGCTACGTGCAGTTTAGGACACAAGTTGCTGCTTGTAGGGTGTTCTCGTCTCATTTTGCCTCCTGGTGTCTGACGTCATCACTGGACCACACCGAACGACGCAACACAGGTATCAGCCGTCTTCTTTTGGTCGATGACCTCTGGCAGGAATACGACGTGACTAAACAATTCTAAGTACTAAGTGGTAACTTATGCTTCTGGTTACGATTACGACAATAATGCCAAAATTCGAATGTGTATTGAACTGACACAAAATTAATTAACTTCTTTATGACTGTGAAGATCGCGGAAACTGGAAATGTGTTCTCGACGCAGTTGTTAGACACTGGAAATGGTAAAGTCGCCATTGACACCTCGGCCGGTTAATTACATTGCCCACAGATTTCTGTCGCCCTCACAGATTCGAAAGAGGAGTTTATTCAGCGTGATTTGGTCGGACATAGTGCAACAGTACACTAACCGTAAGTGGCTGAGTGAAAGAGCAAAAAATACAGATATCAATGATCTCAATGCGATCATACATAATTTTCTTCCCGGGAAATTGTTTTCGTACAAATCACTTGACACAGTTATAAACCAGGATGACATAGATAACCCTCCCACAGTTTTCAAATTCATTAGAATTGCTTGGACTTCCACCTCACAATTTTAAAATTTAAAGTAGGATCAGATGTGATTATGCTGGGTAACATTAACCAACCACGACTGTGCAATGAGACTAATGTGAAAAAGATAGCGAATAACTACGTCGAGGCAATAATATCAAGGAAAAGTACAAAGGAGAGGATATTTTCATCACGCGTATTCCGACGATTCCAATGAATTTACCTTTCGATTTTCAGCGTCTATAACATCCAGTACGTTTGGTCTTTACAATGATCATAAATAAATCGTAAGGGCAGTCGTTGGAAGTTTGCGGAATCAACTTGGAGCTTCCCTGTTTTTCTCGTGTTTGCACGTCGCCAAACAATCATGTTTATATATATATATATTGTCACGCGAGCGTTGGAACACCCTATAGAAGCAGCTGGGAGCGGACAGCAAGGGAGGTCCGTGTTAGTCACGCCCTCCCCTCGTTTGTCTTATAGTGGTGACAGGCGATGGCCGGGAGAAAAACATCATTGTGCCGTCTGTTTCTGTTCCACCTGTATTCTCGAAATTACGGGATCTTTCATCTATTGGAGAACCTTCGAGATCGGCAAGCGTACCCTATATAAGCTACACGTCGTGCACGAGGAGTCAGTGAGGAGTGAGGAGGCAGTCGCAGCTCTTGGTGTAAGAGTTAGTCAGTGACGTGTTAATGAACGAGAAGATTGTGCAACGGAAGACTGTACGTAACTGTGTATGTGTATCGGGGTTTACGTAATCGCGAGGACAAGTGGAATTGTAACGGACGAACTGGTGAATTGTAATTGTGTGCAGCACGTAATTCTGTGTAATTGGCAAGTGCTAAACTGTAAGTCGGTGGAAATAAAGAACATTTTTGAGTGGTGAAATTGGACTTTTCATTTCACGAACCCACAAAGTCACACTGGTGTCAGAAGTGGATGATAACATCACCGAACATTACAACCATGGACGCGGCATTGGAAAAAATTTTGGAGAAGATGATGGAAATTAAGGCCGAAATAACAGAGAAGATGGAAGAAATAAAGAGCGAATTGACCACGGAAATGAGGGCAGCGAACGACAGTCTGGCCACGGAAATGAAGGTGGCGAACGAGGTCCTCGCCGCCAAGTTTGAGGAACGGTTGGCCGGCGTGAGGAATGACGTCACGAATCTGGGCAAGCGGATGGGTCAAGTAGACGACCGCCTTAATGATTTAGAGGAAAAGGCCGACAACATCGCCAAACCCCTCACCCGCCTGACAGAGGAACACCGACCTTATGTGTGGACAGAGGACGCCGAAAACGCTTTCCAGCACCTAAAGGAGACCCTGTGCAGTGCTCCAATTTTGGGTTTCCCACAACCAGGTGGCGCCTTCATTGTGGACACCGACGCTAGCGACCATTGCATTGGAGGTGTCCTATCGCAGATCCAGGACGGCCATGAGCGGGTGATAGCCTACTACAGCAAGACGCTATCCAAGGCAGAGAAGAACTACTGCGTCACCCGACGGGAGTTACTAGCGGTAGTAAAGACATTGGAGCATTTCCACAAGTACCTGTACGGTCAGCCATTCCACCTGAGGACTGACCATTCCGCCCTAACCTGGCTATTGAGCTTTAAGAACCTGGACGGCCAGACAGCACGTTGGGTCCAGAGGCTGCAGGAGTACGACTTCACCTCGGAACATCGTAGAGGGAAGAGCCACGGTAACGCAGACGCCATGTCCCGAAGACCCTGTCCAGAAGTGTGCGGCCAGTGCACAAGAGTGGGAGAGAAGGAGCGTGCCGCAGCAGTCCGAGTAGTTGTGGCAGTGCCTGCTGAAGGCTGGGATAGCGCAGGCCTGAGGAGGGAGCAGCTGGTGGACGCAGACTTGGGCCACTCTTGAGGGAAGTGGAGGCAGGGATGAGACCAACCTGGGAGGACATCGCACCGAGGAGCGCCACCTACAAGTCGTACTGGGCCCAATGGGACTCGTTGAAGACCAGAGAGGGCGTGCTGTTCCGGGTATGGGAATCACCCGATGGGAAGACGCAGAGAGAGCAGTTGGTACTTCCCCGGAGTAAGGTCCCGGAAGTCCTGGAAGTAGTGCACGCCGGTACTTCGGGAGGACACCTGGGAGCGAACCGAACGATTGACAAACTACGGCAGCGGTACTTCTGGCTGAGACCCCGAGCAGATGCTGGTGGTGCACCTGGACCGCCTGGCACGCTACGATGGTGCTGTTCGAGACGAACAGCTTTGAGGAGGGAGCAGTGTCACGCGAGCGTTGGAACACCCTATAGAAGCAGCTGGGAGCGGACAGCAAGGGAGGTCCGTGTTAGCCACGCCCTCCCCTCGTTTGTCTTATAGTGGTGACAGGCGATGGCCGGGAGAAAAACATCATTGTGCCGTCTGTTTCTGTTCCACCTGTATTCTCGAAATTACGGGATCTTTCATCTATTGGAGAACCTTCGAGATCGGCAAGCGTACCCTATATAAGCTACACGTCGTGCACGAGGAGTCAGTGAGGAGTGAGGAGGCAGTCGCAGCTCTTGGTGTAAGAGTTAGTCAGTCACGTGTTAATGAACGAGAAGATTGTGCAGCGGAAGACTGTACGTAACTGTGTATGTGTATCGGGGTTTACGTAATCGCGAGGACAAGTGGAATTGTAACGGACGAACTGGTGAATTGTAATTGTGTGCAGCACGTAATTCTGTGTAATTGGCAAGTGCTAAACTGTAAGTCGGTGGAAATAAAGAACATTTTTGAGTGGTGAAATTGGACTTTTCATTTCACGAACCCACAAAGTCACAACATATATATATATACGCACACAAAAGACAATAAACATTGTTTATTAGAAAGCTTTAATTTGATTAACTTAATTGCAGCTGTGTTTTATTTAAACTTCACCTCCAGTTGGTATGTAATAAATATGTGTAATAGGTTTTTGTCCATCTCTTACTGTGTACCACTTACACAAACATTATGCAACATTAATTCTCATTGAGCAGGACTTCAGAGGCTATTCGCAGAAAATTTTACTTCTATTGATTAATTAATATATTTCTATATATTAATCATGTAAAAACCGTAAAAGGTATTTCTGAGTAAAATGAAACCGGAAACTTTTAATTTTAAGTTTAATTTTAAAGCTACCTGGTTTAAGTTCAGAACCTCTTTGTTCTAGAATGGAACTTTGTTCTGAAGGACAAAGCTTTCTGTACTTACTAAAATCAATATGAAAATATAGAAAAGAAAATAACCTTAGCTATTACTTTCAGTAATTTTTATTAGAGATATGTAATCAAACTATGAATATAGTTGCAATTTTAATTACGTCTTATTTACTAAGTCGTAATCAGAGTTATAAATGACAATTGTAAATTTCATATCGATTATTATTGAATCTTTTTTTCATTTCTAATTTGTGAAATGGGAGTTCATGGAAGGCATCAGCGATAATCCCACACATGTAGTTGTTCCATGGGTAAAATATATCTCCATATCTTTAATGCACTCCTAGTAGATTACTCGTCGATACTGTAGCTAGTAGGTAGCTTAGCTTACTTAGTTACATGTTTCGGCGCACTTGTGTCTTTAATAAACTTATAACCTCTGTAGACGTTCTCTTACTTTTGCTTTCCTAATACACGTATTACTCCTGCAAATGTTAAACAGGTGGACAGATTGCCCCATAGAGTTCAAAAGTGATTTAAGAATTAATCACTAATGTGTACTTCTTTAGGGGAAACCTGAGTATACCTTTAATATAAGACTTTCAGGAAACAAGCACAGGTTTCTCCCGTAAGAAAAGGTGGATTCCGGGAAGAATGCCCAAAGCAGCCGAGTTACTCCGGGCAATTTAGTCTGTATGGTGCTGCTGCACACATTTGTAAGAACTGGATCTCCGTTTGAAGTGGACATGGTAAAATATCATATACAGAGGTAATACTGTTAGTGTACATTTGCATGGGAAACTTTACATCAAAGTTTTAACGTTTCATATATCAGAGTGCATTAGAGAATTGGAAGTGTGTTTACCACTTGTCATGATAATGACAATGTACCTAATTTTGAACAAAAGACTAAAAAAATACAGAAAACCACACATTAAAAAATGGCAGAAGGAATACTTTTCTGCAGCATTTTACTTTCGCTCCTCCTTAGCACCTAAATAAGCCCCATACGTTTTCATTTCGACATTTCCGCATATATATGCATAGATCTCATAAAATTAGGGGGGAAGTAAACGAAAATAATTATAGACCAAAAAATCATGTTCGTCTGTTTTTCTGTAAGTTTCGGGGGATAGCAGAACCTGAGAACAAAAATTGAGTTAAATGACAAATTTACCTTATTTATTTTCAGAGTGCCCAGAGCACGCCACCAGCACATTTTCCAATAAATCTACTACCTAAGGCTACCTTTTATTTGGGGAAGCTTTCACTTTTAAAAACGTCTTCTTTGATTTCGATTAGTGTGTCATGGTAAATAAAATACTATCTTGAATATCCTACCAATAACGTGTGAAGTACCCTTCTTTATGAATTATTATTTAATAATTGTTGTCTGATAAACCCCAACAATTCGGCGAAAACTTCCTAAAGAAAATAAAGCGTCGCACAAATTAAAACAAAGTTTATGGCAAAAATATGTGGTCAACTATTACAGAGATATTCTTTCTTATCAATGATAAAGTATTTGCGTTTGCACAAACCATGCTATATTTTCCTAAACTATAAAGATCCTTAAACCATCTTTAGATTCAGATAATTTATTTGCTAAGATCAATCAGTTTTATCCTTTAGCATTCTTTCAGAAAATTGATGCAATATTTATAGCAAACATTGAATATCTCCAAAATGACTAATGCCAGTAAGCCCTATTTTCTATAAACTGTGCGGCCGCGCCGTGGCTCAGTAGTTAGACAGCTTGGCCCTCACCAAGACGGCCCGGGTTCGATCCCAGGCGACTGCAAAGTGAGATTTGTGGTGAAAAACTCGGCTCTGGGGCGGGTTTTCTCCCGGGACCTCCGGTTTCCCCCGCCATCTCATTCCACCGGTGCTCCATCTTCATCCCATGTATCATCAGTGTCACCGCCTGCGTTGCCGTATGTAGTAAAAGCGGGCGTTAAACACTACACATTTATCTATAAAATCTGTTTTAAATTATTTGATAGTGTTTTATTCTATGGAGTAACTTTTTGTCTCTCTGTTAGGTTTTACCAGACAAAAGTTATGCGATAATCATTCAAAATGAAGTGTTCTTCACAGGCTATTGGTAGAATATTCTAGACGTGCATTTTATGTCTCATGTAACTATTTAAAATAAGTGATATATTAATTATATAAAAGGCGTGTTTAAAAAAATACATTTTTGAGATAAAGGTTAGGTCTATATGCTGTATTATGTTGAAAATGTACTTGTGGTGTCCTTGAACAAGCTGAAGTTAAATAAATTTGTTATTTTACCTAATTTTTGTTTTTAAACTATGCCATCTCCCAACCCATACACGAAATACAAGTGACCTTTTTCGCTCTATCGTATTATTTTTTCTGTTTTTCTCCCTTTTCTTAATTTTTTATCTATATCCAATGCAGTCTCTATAAAGATAATTTTTGTGCTTATTTATGTGCTAAGCAGTTGCGGAGGCAATGCAGTAAATCCATATTTCCGATTTTTGCATTTGTCATCTTTTTTGTCTTCATTGACATTGAAGACAAAGATTGAGGTATACAAATATTAAAATACATTTCCATTACTGTGATGCACTCCTAATCACTTTTGTCTGCAATCTTATCAGAATTCATGTTTTAGTGGAAACATGGTTATACCTATAGTACAAGACTTTCAGAAAACAAGCACATAAATATGACGTTTAATACTTAAACTTACTTTTGGTTTCTGAGTTACCTTGTTCACACACACACACACACACACACACACACACACACACACACACACACACACACACACACACTCACACACATACACGCAGTCACACAGAGACGCACACACAAAGGCACACACAGACACACACAGACAGACAGACACACACACACACACACACACACACACACACACACACACGCAAATCCACACACACACATACACACAGTCACAGAGAGACGCACAGACAAAGGCACACACAGACCCACACATGCCTGAACGTCGAGGTGTATTGACCTTCATGGCACAGCACTCCGTTCGCTTGTTATCTTGTTTACTAGATTCAAGTTCATCTAGAATGACGGGAGGAAGTTAAGATTCGCGTATAGAAAGAGACAGTTACTGGAGGTGGAGTTGCCATATTGTTAAACTTCTGGAAGGCGGTCAAGTATACTGGCATGTTATTAAACCATTAACTTCCTTTTTGTGATTGCGTCACTTATCTGGTGATTTAAATATTTGGGCCCCATTGCTTTTAATGTTTCCGCTGGCTTCTCTTGAAGTAAGTTGCAGTATTCGTGGCCCAACCCCATACGCACTTATGTTCTCCTAAGGTTTGGCAACGCCGGACGCGGAACTTATTGCTACTTCATTGTTTATCTGTTTATCTTCACTGTTTATTTTAAATCACACGATATACAATTTCTCTTGCCTGCCTATTCAATACCTTACATATTGTATGTGCCATTATACTTCACACGAACCCTTTATTTCACCCCTCATTTGCTAACAAGCTAAAGAAAATTTCAAAAAGGGAGTAGGAGTCAGCTCTGCTTGTACGCCGACTCTAAAATGAAGCACAATGGATGTATAAGTCCTGTGACACTTCTATGTTTCTGCGCAACTAGCAGACGACCACCTTCCTAGCTGAATCCCAGTCTAGAATTGCGAAATATTAGTAACCTGACGTAGGGTAAGTGATGAAACACAAATAAACTACTTTGGAGCTATGTGTCTCAATGAAAGGTTAGCCAATAAATGTAAATTACCAAGGGCAGCCACTCTTGACAAAAAGGATTTTGATTCCCTCTTCTTTCTCGATGTTACAATATTCATCACGTTGTATTTGATTTCTCGGTCCGTCGATGTAAGAAATATTGCTAGGATTGTATCTGAACATATTGTATATACACCGACCAGCCGTGTACGTACTATAGGCTTGCGTAAACAACTCTGTGGTTCACATGTTTTCCGATACGCTTACACACTTGCATAAAACACCAGCCTACTGCTGTGGCGTGGAGTTAATTTTTAAGAGAATCCGAGATCGAATCTCAGTTAGGGTGAACTGCCGATGTTTTCCCCTATCCTGAGAAGATGAATGTTGGTTAAACTCTAAGCTGCGGGGGATCGTGTTCAACCGTTTACTGCACGATGCGACCTGCGGAGATAAAGGACGTTAAACCAACGGGAAAAATACTGAATATGAAATGTCTGTTCCCTGATCAGCATAATTTTCAAATAAACGCCAGTTCTATTGGAGCCGATCCATAAAAGTACATCGCCATCGATTACTTTAGCCTGGTATTAGGAATAAGCAATATGGTGACTGATATTTGTGATCAAGTCATAGAAAAGGAAATAAAAGTTATTTTGTGTCCTTTCAATTTGATGAATCAATGGATATTGCGGGTTGTGCGCTGTTTGCAGCTTTCGTGCGTTTTGAATCCAATGAAATATGAATAAAAGAAATAGTACTTACCAAGACACTTCCCATGAATACTATAGGTCAGATCATGCATGACAGGTTCCTTGAAGCTACGCAGGATATGAATATCGATTGGGCACAAAAATGCATTGCTATTTGTAGTGACGGAGCAAAAGCCATGACTGGTGCGAAGAGTGGATTTATTGCTAGATTGAAAGAACAGATACCAGACGCTTGTTGGATGCATTGCTTTCTCCATCACCAGGCTCTTGCAGCAAAAACCTTGCGACGAAGTACAGTCAAGCTTTTATTATTATTATTATTATTATTATTATTATTATTATTATTATTATTATTATTATTATTATTATTATTATTATTATTATTATTATTATTATTATTATTATTATTATTATTATTATTATTATTATTATTATTATTATTATTATTATTATTATTATTATTATTATTATTATTATTATTATTATTATTATTATTATTATTATTATTATTATTATTATTATTATTATTATTATTATTATTATTATTATTATTATTATTATTATTATTATTATTATTATTATTATTATTATTATTATTATTATTATTATTATTATTATTATTATTATTATTATTATTATTATTATTATTATTATTATTATTATTATTATTATTATTATTATTATTATTATTATTATTATTATTATTATTATTATTATTATTATTATTATTATTATTATTATTATTATTATTATTATTATTATTATTATTATTATTATTATTATTATTATTATTATTATTATTATTATTATTATTACTATTATTATTATTATTATTATTATTATTATTATTATTATTATTATTATTATTATTATTATTATTATTATTATTATTATTATTATTATTATTATTATTATTATTATTATTATTATTATTATTATTATTATTATTATTATTATTATTATTATTATTATTATTATTATTATTATTATTATTATTATTATTTACATTGTAAATTCTATTAAAGGAAAAGCGTTGAAGACCGGGTTGTTGCGAATCATTTGTGAAGATATGGGGACACTACACCGCAATTTGCCTTACCATACTGTGGTTAGGTGGTTATCAAAAGGCAAAGTACTTACCAGAGTTATGGAACTTCGTACGGAACTATTAGTATATTTACTGCAAACCAAGTCACATTACTCTGAATTCATTTCTGACCTGGAATTCCTTTTCAAATTGACTTTTCTTTCTGACGTATTTGAGCATTTAATTAACTTGAATAAAAGTCTTCAAGGACGGGATAAAAATGTCATTATAGCAAAAGAGGAACTCCATGGCTATATAAAAAATTGAATTGTGGTCATCATCAATAAATCAAAACAACTTTGATTCACTTTTGTCGACTCAGTCTTTCATTGAATAAGTCGGAAGCGAGATAAACATCAACTTATATATCTGGTATGAAAATGGTTTGAAGAAATAATTGTGTCATTACTTCTCAGTGCAAGAGATATCGGATAGCACTGGGAAAAGATGGATCCTAAATCCGTTTTTAAATTAGGCAAACTTAGCAATTAAGCTCAAAGAGAATTTGCTGGAATTATCTTCCGATGGGATGTTGCACTCGGAATTCACGTCTGAAAATTTGAATAGCTTCTGGTTAAAACGAAAAACAGAATACCCGGAATTAAGAACCGAGGCTTTGAAGTGTTCGATTCCATTTCCTACCCCGTATTTGTGTGAGTTGGCATTTTGATCAATGGCCCAATTAAAAAATAACCTAAGAAAATGCTTAATTTTGGAAAACGATCTAATACTTAATTTTGCAAAAATGGATCCACTATGGGAGAATTTGACTGAACAAACTGAAGCGCAACCATCACATTAAATGAACGAGTATTTGGATATTTTATTTTTTGTTAATGCGTTTGTATAAATGCCATAAAGAATATAATTTTGTTAAATGTTTCATAATATATCTACCTTTTTAAAATTTGGTAATTTTTTTTGACTGAGTTCTCTCGACCTCTCGCGACTCTCCCACAGAAGCTTCGCGATCCCGCAGGTGGTCGCGACCCACAGGTTGAAAAACACCATCCTAAAATATTCTATAGCGAAATGAATGTCCAATTTTGGATGATATTGTATAACTGTTAAACGTTAAGAGGGAGACAAAAAGTTACAAGACGCAATGAAATACAGAGTTTATTGCAAATAACGCTTCTGGCATTGAGCGTGTCTTTGTTTTAAGAATAAGTTTTTCGATTTTCCAAAAGCTTTCTTTGTATTTTAAGTTAAGAAGACTCTCTAAACAATCATCAAAATCAAATAATGTATTAGTTGAATTACTAAATTTATTTATGCTTTATAGGAACAATCTACGTCACGTATAACATTCTTTGAGGAAATGAGTGCAGTGTTTAGGGGTAATCGGTTATTTATTCTAGAAATAAAATTTTTAGGAATAACTGTTAATTTAAAATTAAATAATTAAATTCATTAAGGTCCTGAAGAAGGCTATGGAGAATACAATGACCGAAAGTTCGACTGTCATTAACAGAGAGATTGTCATCTTAAATGTCAGAGTCAGTTCTGCTCCCTATGGAGCGAATCATTGCAGGATTACCAACCAGTAGTCATTGCAAGAGGTGCAGCGAAAAGAATATGTACAGAACTACATCACAGGGACAGGAAGTGCACTAGAATATGGAGAGCACCAGCTCTGTATCCCAGTATTAGGAGAGCATCACAATTATGGAGCTGTGATTGTCAGCGGAACAACTAAGTGGGGTTAGTGCCTATCTTTTAAAACACTCATTTTATTTATAGGAAAACAAAACAAGTGCAATAAACTATGTAGGTTGTATATTTATTGTAATTTATATGTTCCCCTACCACTTAGCTCTTGCAATAAGTAGAAGTAGCATATTTCAGCTAAAAATTCCATATATAGGTTTCCCTTTATGAAGAAGTTCTGCACTAAAGCAGAGCTTTACACAAAGTCTATTAAATATAGGTTAAACTCGGTTACAATTATTTAAGATATGAATTGATTAACATATTTATATGAAAAGTGATATGTGTATCATTAGTTTTCTGCGAATACCTCCTCATTCTGAACGAATGTTGTATAATTCTTGTCTAATCGGTAAACATTTAGAGATAGACGAAAGCTTGTTGCACATACTTATTAATCATGTGTACACAGCTAAAACAAACAGTATAAGAATAAATGCTTTTTATGGCACTAAACTTTTCAAAGGTTTTCTAAAGAATGAAATATTCTAATTTTCATAAACCTAAATTTTGCTAGGGTCTTAATTTTTGTTGTTGTAATTTACGTCCTCCAACGTCAAGTCATATCGGACGATGAATGAAATGGCTGAAATGATGATGAAATGAGTCCGGGGTCCATGGAGCTTAGAGTTACCCGACATTCGTCTATCAGGATAAGGCAAAACCACGGAAAAACCGTATCCAGGTAACTCACCCTGACTGAGATTCGAACTCGGGAATTCTTGAACGTGAGGCAGACACGCTACCATCTACGCCAACGAGGAGCCTTAAAGAAAAGAAAACAAAAAATATAAAGAGAAATAAATAGAGAAAAACAAATGTATTTCACAGCCTCTATGTGTATTTGTGTGGTTTTGAATAGCAGCCAATTTATACTGATATTAATCACTATGATAAAAATTCTAAATTACCTGCAAAGAAGAGGGGTGTGTTTTACCAGGGCAACTAACACAGTTTTAGTGTTTGTTCTATGTGAAATAAATACTCATTTTAGATATTACGAAAGGAACAAGTACGACAATTAATGTGAAGATGAAATATATTTCAGTTTATAGCTTTCTATACCATACTTAGTGCTTATAGAAGGTACAAGAATTGTTACACTGCAGCTAAGAATTACATATTGAGATTTACCTCAATAATATGATTCGCAGTTCTAACAAAGGAAGTAATATGCAATGTAACAAAGGAGCTAATATGCAATGCAGTTGTGTGCCTTAAAGTTCATACACTTCAAATGCATTTTTGGATAAAGATTGTTAAACATGTCAGTAACTTCAGCACTCTACAAGGAAGCTACAGGAAAGATTTCAAGAAAGCTACAACACCCCGTAATGCTGACACATAACATAGACGTGTCTCTCCCACTTTTTGTTATAGAATAATTATACCATAAGTACATATAAAGAAATATGCACACGTTTTCTCTGAAGGATACAATGCAGGGTGTCACTTTAGCTAGTTTAGTTTGGTATGAATATATCCTGTACAGCCTTGCCAGTTCTCCATCTCCAAGAGACAGGGTTAAATAACGTATGAACAGAATACGCTCTAACCTATTATCTATTAGGAATGCATCCAGGAAATGGTTGTGTATCTTACCATTTGTGCACCTTAAAACGTGAATGCTATTGAACGTGATTTTAAAAAATAAAGTGCAACAAATACACTCACTGGGAAGATGGATTTACTGCAACTTTTTACTTTTGCGACCACTGATTCTTATAGTAAGCACCAAAAGGTTCCATATCGGGATTTCCGTAGATTAGGCTTTTCTGAGTTAAAAATAGTAACTAAAAATAAAAATAATAAAATGAAGGATGAAAGTTTTGAATGATTGTAGCATAATTGTTCCATTGTAAACCCTAACAGAGACAAATGTTTACCACATAAAAGGAGGAGGGGAGACCCTCTGTCACACATACTAACATAGAGTTTATGGCAAATATTTTCTATAATTAACCATTTGGAGGATACCCTTTTACTATCTAGAATAAAGTATTTCAGCTTTCAAAAACCTTTTTCTTTCTTCTAATGCTAAATAGCTTCTTGAGCTATCGTCAGATTTTGAAGTATTTATTTCTGCTAAGGTCAAATGTATAATATTGTCGCGAACGCATTGTTGAGGCGAAGCGGCACGAGGGACGAGTTCAAAGAGACGGGCAGCGCAGTGCGGAGGTAAAAGCTCGATGAAACGGTGGGGGGAAGGAGACTTATTTCTGGAGAGTTCGTCTCTCTTCTAGCACGCCCACCTCGGTAGCGTAGATGGTAGCGTGTCTGCCTCAAGTTCAAGAGGTCCCGAGTTCGAATCTCGGTCAGGGTGAGTTACCTGGATAAGGTTTTTTCCGGGGTTTTCCCTTATCCTGAAAGACAAGCTCCATGGACCCTGGGCTCATTTGAGCATCATTTCACCCATTTCATTCATCGTCCGATATGACTTAACGTTGGTGGACGTAAATTACACACACACACACACACACACACACACACACACACACACACACACACACACACACACTTTCTTCTAGCGCCGTCTTGATTGTCTGAGAACATCCCTGATAGTGAGTGGGCTATAAATAGGGGAGCCGCAGCTCGTCAGAGTCAGTCGGTAATTGGACGCGTGTGCGTGAACAGCTGTAAAAGTGAACTTTGTTTGTGGTCGATGACCTCGCAAGTTGTATTATGTATGTGACGTAATTTTGCTATCTGTTTGAGCGGAGTGTGTTTCTACGGAAATAAAGAGCAATTTTTGGTGTTTGTAATCTGGACTTTTAATTTCACGAACCCACCGTCAGAATATGTTAACCTATGGTATACTTTAGGGAAATTAATGCACAGTGCTGGTTTTATTTATAAATTTTCATTTTATAACAAAATCCTAATCTCTTGGTTTTGTATAATTGTGAAACCCGACAGAGGAATGCAGTTTCTATTCCTCACTATAGAGCACATACAGTTACAAAGCCATCTTTTTGTCCAAATAGTAATTTTTCACACAGATTAATTATTAAAATAATACCAAATTTGCTAAATATTTATTTGAGGTAATCTGTTGTATTCTACAACATTCTTTTAGAGAATATGTGCCATGCTCAGAACGCTTCTTACTCCTTTTACAAACCGAATGTTAGATACAATTGTCATTTAACACCAAGGGTTCTATTAGCAATATTTAATAAATAAATTAAAGTTTAACACTCACAGTTTTTATTACTGCACCTGTATTTTAGAACTTTCCTTCATTTCATTTATAAGTTACAGCTGTGTAGCGATAAAAAAAAATAAGAAGACAAAAACAGCCATATAAATAATGCCAATGGACAATTATTCCATTATGTCATCATCGTTGTTATTGTTATCAATGATGATGTTAATAATAATAGCAATAATAATAGTAATAGTAATAATGATGATGGATGATGACGATGATGATGATGATGATGATGATGATGATGATGATGATAACTTACAAGTTATGCCTAAGCATTTTCCAAACAAAGGTGACTTCCGAAAAGACACCCATTACATCAAAATCTCTGTTTGCAATGTGTAAGTGCAGTGTCTCCATTTGCAGGACTTCCAGCAGAATACGAGTAACACAACATACAGAGCTGAGAAGTAGATCAATAACAGCGGCTAAATCTCTCTCTCTCTTTCTCTCTCTCTCTCTCTCTCACACACACAAAATCACTCGCTTGCATTTAATAATAATATAATAACAACAGCAGTAGTTCATACACCTTCACGAAACAGTTTTTCTTTCTTTTCTTATTGGAAAGTGTTAAGTTTACAAAAGACGTTTAAAGGTAATATAATTTTGTGCTCCAATGTATCATACTCGTTAGTCATTGGAATGTTTTAGTGAATTTGCAGGTTAACTGTTGTAGCTGAATAGGGTAACAGAACTTCTGTGGAGGTATATCTAACTAAATCAATACAGAAATACGGAGAGCTCTCTGGCACCTCATCGACCTCCTGCTGCTATTAGGAGCTCGGCAAATGGATGGAGGTGTGCTTTACCAGGGCAACGACCTAATGCTTGGTGTTTGTACTAAGAACTTAAATAAATACCTACCCATTTTAGATATTAGGAAAGCAACAAGTGCGACGATTAATGTGAAGATGAAATTTATTGTAATTTATAACTCTCTATACCATACGTAGTTCTTATAGAAGGTACAGCAATTGTTGCACTCCAGCTAAAAGTTACATATTGAGATTTCCCTGAATAAAGTTTCTGGGCGCTAACATAGGCGCAAATATGCAATGTAGTTGTGCGCCTTAAACTCTCAAAGGCATTTTTAGATAAAGGTAATAGACAACATGTGGTAATTATGTTTAAACCTGGTAATTAACATCTTACAAGGATTGCAACAGCAAAGATTTCTGAGAAGCTGCCGCAGTGCTGAAGCTTAACGTAGAAATGTTTATCGCAATGTTTGTTACGGAATTACTATATCATAACTGCATTGCAAGAAATATACATATGCTTTTCCCTAAATAGAAAAGCGTCATTCCGGGAGGAATAGACAATGTAGGTGGTCATGTCAGTTTTGTTACGTATTGATAGAGGCAAGATTTGATGGTGACAATTATTTATAAATTTCGGATTAATAATTTCAATTTGTGGTGATTTGTGTTTTTTTTTTACCATAAATTGGCATTAATTTCGCAAAAATGTTCGGGCAGAATTAATGAGTAATGGCATGGCTAAAATGAAAAGTAAAGTGTAACTAGAGTAGCGCAGCTGTTAAAACCCCTTTTTTCCAAATGAAAGTATTTTATTTGAAATAAGCAGACAGTGGGTAACATGAATAAAATAAAATCTCACACATCAGACATCGCCGAACTGTAGCATACAAGTTGTGATATTTTCGCTTTTCATGCTTGTTCTGTTGTCTGTAACAACTAAGTTATATGTAGAGAAAAATCTCTCAATGTCAGCGTTTGTCACTGGCAGCCAAAGACATTGAAGGGACTTTTCACAGAAATTTCTGTAAGAATCAGCTTTTGTCTTCAATGCCAGGAGTGCTGTTACTGCATCTAATCTGTTATCTTTACCATCATGGTTTTTCTATTTAACAATGTCACAAAGCTCTTTGTAATAAAGAAGCAAATCAGAATCACAAGTAATACAACTGGTTTTAAATGCATTTAGTTGTTTAAATGCTGCCGTTACATTATTTAAATCACATATACTTAATTTAGTAAATAGCCTAGAAGGTTCAAACAAATGATATAGCTTTTATGGTTGTTACATCATCAGTTTCTTTTGCATAATGGAGTTTAATTTAGAGTTAGCCAGAGTCATACGGCAGCAAACTTCTAGATTCTCTTTTACTTCTCTAACACTGGGATCGAGGATATAATCTACAAGTGCAGTTACCCTGTTTCCAAAATCAATATGAACCACAGGTTTTTGTTTGCATTTAAATTCTAATATTGGATTTGTTATCAATCTGCTATTTTCAGAAACAAATGTTACCTGTACCTTTAGAATATTGTAGCACTTGGCATCGCAAATATGATCATTTAACATTTTTTTCACAGGAACTGCAAACTATTTTTGAGAAAAGAAATCGACAATTGCATCAAAATAGCTGATAATGTAAACTACTGAATTAAACCAGCTAGACCAACGTGTCAGTACCGGAAATGGGAGCACGTTTAGCTTCTAAATCTGGGTGGTTTTCAGTGAGCTAGTTTTTGTATTAATGTTTTAACATTCGGTCATTTAGGAACACGTTCTTAACCCTGAGGGACAATATTTTTATGTTAATGTAATGTGTGAGAGTAGCTTCCCAGAAGTCGAGTACCTTCTCAGTATACTCCTCCACAGGAGAGAAAGTCTCCCAGGGATGAGACGCAGGGGGGTTGGAGAAGGTTCCCACACCCTCCCTGGACAGGTTTGTGACACCCTTTGTCAGTACAGTTACAGACCATTCAAAAACATTCTGACGGCTTCTACTTTTTTGAACGAATCTCCTCGGTTTTAGTGTACAGAGTGAATAAGGCGCATGTTTTTTAACGGTTCTGCTCCTTGTGTAGCATGTGTTCTCTGTCACACACATTCGCTGTCTTTGTACCACTGTATAAGAGAGCACATTCCTTACAGGGACCTTCTTTGAGTTGCTGGAGAGTACCTTTAGACAGCATAATAGGTGTTTTTCCTATGCACTTTGTGGTATTCAATAAATAACATTTCCAGTTAGCATACGACAAACAATTCTCATTATCACGGACCAGTCGGATGCTGTGGTGTCAGTTTATTGTTGCACCGCTTAGCTGTTATTTCAGTGCGCACGATGATGTCACTTTATTGGCTTTGTTAAGTATTAAATTTTATCTTGCTTTCGTTAAATTTGTAAACATTTTTAATGACCTCTAGCTTCATGCTATGAAGGCATAAATGTTCAATTAAGGTTATATTTATGTAATTTGTGGTAAATGTAAGTTTTTCAATGCAGACTAAAAATAATGAATTTTTTTTCGTTTATCACTAAAAATACTCTCGATGAAAGAAAAAATTCACGAAAATTAGCGAAAACATAGCTATAAAACAAAACCCTTGCCCCTGCTTATTCATATTACCTGTATGTGCTGCAAGTACTCCATCTGCCCTCTTAGCTAACAGGGTTTAAAAACGTAAGAAGAGGTAACGCTACGCAGAATGCTTGTGAAACTTCCCAGCAACGCTCAAACGTTTTATCTGTTATATCCAGTTAATGGAAATGTATTTTATTAATTGTGCACCTAAGAGCGTGAATGACCAATGCGGCATTATGTACGGGTGAGTTTTGTAACAACACTTGTGTATTTTAAACGAAACTTCCATCCCTGTCTTACTGGGAAGTCGAGCATAAACACCATCGGAACACCAAAAGAAGTGATTACGCTACACATTCCTCTAGCTTGACTTCTTGTCGTGGGTCCACAGTACACCCAGGAAGTCGCGGAGACGCAGTGTGATGGAGGAGGCAAGGCAAAAAGGAAATGCTTTCGGAGAACTCAAGCCCGTGGCCTAAAATACGATACGCTGGATTGTTTTGTCGAAGCCCTATGTCCTGCAAAAGAGTAAAAGTACATAAGTAAGTAATGTTATATTTGCTACTGCCTTAAACAGAAAAGAAAACAGAAATATAAAAAGAAATAAATAAATAAAAGCAAATGTATATGAGAGTCTCTGTGTGTATTTGTGTGTGGTTTCATACTTACCACTTTATATTGATATTAATAACCATGATAAAAGTTCTAAATTACCTGTAAATAAGAATATAGTTTCATACCATGTGTGTTTAATAGTTGTCTTACTTTCTATATGAGTTTTGTACCAATGGGAGATTCATAAGAAGATTAAAAGATAATGTACACCAACAATGCAACAGTAGTCTAATCAATACTACTGCTACTGCTGCTACTACTACTACTACTACTACTACTACTACTACTACTACTACTACTACTACTACTAATAATAATAATAATAATAATAATAATAATAATAATAATAATAATAATAATAATAATAATAATAATAGTAATAATAATTCCTTATGGAAAACTTACAACTTATGTCTAAGCATTTAGCAAGCAAATGTGACTTCGGGAAAGATTACCCATTACATGAAAAGCTCCCTTTGCAGCCAGCAGGTTGGCTGATATTAGCAGGACTTCCAGGAGAATACGAGTAACAGAACACATACAGAGCTGAGAAATACATCAATAACAACGGCTAAATCACACACACACACACACACACACACACACACACACACACACACACACACACACACACACATACACACACACACACACACACACATTAATTCAGAATACAAAATAGTCGCAGTACATAGTGATAGCAACATAACCATGCAACTACTAAGACACAATACCAACCATAACAAACTCAAACATAAGATCCATGAATTACTTCGTAACCTAGGGCAACAGATGTAGACGGTGCATTTCACATGGGTTAAAGCCATGTGCGGATCGCTTAGCCGAAGAGGCGGCATCAAGCACAGATGTGGTATTTACATACGAGCATATACCGAAGAGTACAGTGAGAAGTGACCTAAGAGAAGAGAGTCTGAAGCTGTGGGAGAAGCAATGGCAAAAGACTTTCTTCCCTACGGTGATAAGCAGAATGGACACTAAATTGACCTTAACTTACAACATAACAACAGTTATCACCGGACATGCACATTTTGGTACTTATCTACAAAGGTTTAAATCAAAGAAAATCCATCCTGTGTCTGCGGAAGTGTACAAACAGTAAACCACATGTTGGGATGTCATATCTTTCAAGCAGAAAGAGCCCTTCCGGAACAGTGTGATAAGAACAGGAGGGCACTGGCCTCTGAACAATCAAGAAATTATGGGAAAATATGCTAAAAAATTTCAACTATTTGTTAATACGATTGATTACAAAAAATTATCTAGGTATATAACTACTATTACATCAAATTGTAAACTGTTAAAAATGTATACGCAATAGCCTGTAGAAGAACTATAGTGCATGTAGTATTACGCAATGTAATGGAGTACGCAGAATAAATAATTAAACACACACACAACCACTTATGGTAGCACACACGTCTTCCGTACTTTTCTTATTGAAAGCCGTTAAGCTTACAAGAAAGATCTATTAAGTTAACATAATATTGTGCTCCATTGTTTCATAGTCGTTACTCATGCAATGTTTAAGGATGTTTTCCGTAAGGAAATTGAACTTGAGCCCACCGCTGCAGGTTGACTGTTGTACGTAAACAGGGTAACAGAACTTCCGTGGAGGTATAACTCACTAAATCAATACAGAAATATCGAGAGCTCTCTGGCGCCTCATCGACCTATTGGGAGCGCAACAGAGTGATGGAGGTGTGTTTTACCTGGGCGACAACCTATATGTATATTGCCATAAGTGACTGTTTTAATACAAATAACACTGCTCTGCAATTAAAAAAAATCTTTTTTTATGTTTTGGTTCTGAATGTAATTTCCCCCTAATTTTATTGCACTGATTCCAAATATGTCATCCGTTTTCTTGTACCATATCCAGATTTTTCAAAAAACTGAAAAAATTATTATATTCACCTATTGGCACTATATATTTATACATTTCTACAAGATCACTATTATCCTTAATAACATGGTATGTATACATAAGTATGTAATTATGTCATTTCAAACACAATGTGTGCACATTTTACAAGTATTATCAACCTTAGATAGAAACAAACAGTGACCTAACTAGGAAGAAATTTTCTTCTTTTTGCACATCTTCCATGTGTATCAAGATTACGTTCCCTTTTCAGAGACCAACAATTGTCTTCCATCATTTTAACACTCAATCCACCATGGTACCTTCTTTCTATATCTTTCAAATCCTGGTGGTAGCGTTCGCCGTGTTCTTCACTGTAAAATCCAAGACCGCAATCTGGAAAATAATCAATGCGAGCATGAAGGAAGTGCAACTGCAAACTCATGTTACAACCAAGTTTTCTCAAGTTCTCCAAATGGTGTTCACTTTAGTTTTGTAATCTTGAATCATTGTGTTTCCTAAGAAGTGATTTACAACATCTTTGTAGCTCTACCAGGCACGCTTTTCTGTTTGGTTCACTTTATTTTCAAATTTGAGGTCACATTAATTTTCTGAACTGTGGTGCAGTAAATACACCTGCTTTCAGCTTATCTAGGGTCATTCTGCTATAAACACTACATATGTACTTAAACACTCACTGTCCTTGCCGAGAGCACGTACAAACTGGCTCATGATACCTAATTTAATATGAAGTGGCGGGAGAAGAGCTTTAGTGGGTTCCACTAGGGGAACATGCATTACATTTATTGATCCGGGTGTCAAGGGTCCTCTGGATGGCCAATCCCTCCTTTTCCAGTGAGTTTTTCTGCCTCGAATATCCCATTCACACAGCAAACAAGGCATATTTGTGTATCCCATTTGTAGTCCAAGTAAAAGATTGATTACCTTGAAGTCACCACATAAAACCCACCCATGCTCGGAGTACTTTACACATTCCAATAGAAAATGCCAACTTTCATATGATTCTTTCAAATTAATAGAATAAGCAAAAGGTACAGATCCAAGAACATTACCACTGTGGAGTAAAACTCCTTTAAGGCTGGTTACAGATGAGTCTATGAAAAGTCTCCATTCAGATTTTACACACTTCACACCAAGCCATGTTATAAGTTCTGGTACATCATTGCAGAAGGTTATAGACCTTTCTTATGAAAATAGAGAAGCTATTTCTTGTTCTTGGGATTTATAGTACGAAATTTTAGTGCCAGGTGGCAATAACTGTCTGTCTTTCAGTACAGAAGCTAACAGTTCGGCACTTGCTTTTGGTATAGCAAGATCACGTACCAAGTCATTCAGTGCAACCTGACTAAATAATTGTGGGGTATTGTCACTTGTTCTGGGTACAAATTCGTCTGTATCTAATTCACTGATGTCGGTCTCGTTTACAACTTCCTTTTGAGACGACGTATAGGTTGAAGATGGACGACAAGGAATAGGCTTTCGTCATGTTTGATTGGTCTCATTGATGACCGCAAATGTGGATACACTATGTCAAGTTTGTTCTTGACACTGAAACCTTGCACTTTAGCTTGACAAAAGTAACAGTCATTGGTATGGTTTAGTTGTTCCCTCCATACCATTGGAAGATCAAAATAAAATTTCTCTCTTTTTCCATTCATCCACAGCCTCAGTCCTGCTGCACAAGCAAGTCTTACATACTCTTTAGGGTGCCCATGGCTTATTTTCATCACCAAGCACAAGTCCAAAATATGCAAGGTAGGCTTCTTTGACGAATGGTGTTATATTAGGTCTCTGTTTACACAGCATGTACTTTCCAATGGAGTTCAATTTAGACAAAGTCATACGGCAGAAAACTTTTAGATTTTCTTCTACTGCTTCTCTGCCACTGGGATCCATGATATGATCTACAAGTGTACCTACTCTGTTTCCAAAGTGACCACTCTCTAATATTTCACATTTGGCTCTCAGCGAGTTAATTAGGGATAAAACAAGGTGGGCCACAGGTTTTTGTTCAGCTCAAATTCTGATATTGCAACTGTTATCAATCTGCAATTTTCAGAAACAAATGTTGCCTGTACCTTTACAATATTGCAGCACTTGGAATTGCAAAAATGATGATTTCAAAAATTTGGATGCTTTTCATTTTTAAAAAATAAATCAACAAATGCATCAAAATAGCTGGCAGTGTAAACTACTGAATTAAACCAGCTATACTTGCGTTTCAGTACAGGCAATTGGAACAGTTTAGCTTCTAAATCTGTGTGGTTTTCAGTGAGGTATTTTTCGTACTAATTTTTAAACTTCCGGGCATTTCGGAACACATTCTTAAGCCCTGAGATGACAATGTTTAATTCTTTCCGATCTTACTGCCCTATTTCACGCAATAAATTGAATTTATGGCAGCAGCATGTGAAACAATATAAATGATCCCCAATCACTACTTCAAGCGACTTGATACATTTTAGCATATAAGGGGAACCGTCAGTAAAACGGCTTTAACATTGCCATAATCAATATTAAGTTTACTTAGAGTCTGTAAAACTGCCTGGCATGTTGTGGTTGCGTTTGCTGCTTCTAGGAGAGTACTAGCCCAGATATAGAAGCTGGCAAGTATCACCATCCAAAGTTCCTAAAATGACTACAAAAACGTAGCTGCCACTGTGATTCGTTTTTACGTCACAAAATATGGCAAGTGAAATGTCAATTAGGGGCTCCTTTATTTGTAACTTGACTTCTTCTGCACGCTTCGGTAGATGTTGTTTCCTCAGCCAATCAGTAGTAGGTAAATCCCCAGAGTCTGAAATGTACTTTTTCATCCACGATCTCATGGCAGGGTTGTCTGCTTTCTGAAGGGCGATGTTCGCCTAAAATGAAACAATTTCCGTTACAAAATGTACGGCACTCACGTCTCCACGATTAAACATTAACTTGCTTTAATTGTATAATTTTAAAACTATTGTATAAAACTGGATTTATGTCCTTTTTGTAAAAGTTTTAATAGCCTAAGTAAACATTTTGAGGAATTTTAGTAATATAAATAGGTAATAATTATTAATGAATGAATCAGGTGATTGGAAAATGATCCGTGAACATTAAACACAACCCAAGGGCTAAACTAACAAGACGTAACAATAATGCAATTATTAAATTAACAATAGCAACAGCCTTACCTTTATAAACATTTTCGGTAAGTCCATTAGGAACTCCACTTTATAGCTTTTTACCTTTTTTGGGCTTGTAGCGAATCACTGATGCTGAGTTGCCATTTGGGTGCGTTACTTGTGTTTAGTGCATCTTGCACTCGCTTTAGATGAGCCTTGGCTTTTATTTGCTTTTCACAGGAATTACTCCTCTTCCATTCAATTCGTGTGTTACTCAATTTACACATTATAACAATATTAGCACCTACATAAAATCCTTGTTCTCGTGTCCGCCTCGGTAGCGTGGTGGTAGCATGTCTGCCTCACGTTCAAGAGGTCCCGAGTTCGAATCTCGGTTAGGGTGAGTTACCTGGTTATTGTTTTTCCCGGGGTTTTCCCTTATCCTTCAAGACGAATGTCGGGTAACTCTAAGCTCTATGGACCCTGGGCTCATTTGAGCATCATTTCACCCATCCATTCATCGTTCGATATGACTTAACGTTGGAGGACGTGAATTACAAAAGACAAAACCAAAACAAAGAAAATACAAAAACAAAAAAAAATCATTGTTCTCGATATTCTTCAGCACGGGAGCTCGCACTAATTTCACACGCCCGGCCGATAAATCAGTGAGACTAAGGACACTCTTCTCTTGTTAATGTAATGTCTGAGAGTAGCTTTCAAGGAGTTCAATCTTCTCAGTACTTTTAGTCAGCATAATTGGAGTTTCTTTGCTGTGCACGGTGTGTGCTATACATTAAATACCATTTCCAGTTAGCATACGACAAACAGTTCTCAGTATCACGGACCAGTCAGATGCTGTGGTGTCAGAAATAATTTTTTATTTTCCAAACTTTACAAAATAATATCGGATAGCGTTCCTGGCTCCAATTAATACGCCAACAATGAGCACAGAGTAGATTTCGATGGACAAACTTCACAGTAGTGTTTTAACAGTTCATCTATTAGGAGTACATCTGAGTAATGGAAGAGTTTTTTTACTATTTCTGGCTCGAAGAGTGTGATGTTGATGCCAATAAACCCATCTTTAGCAAATAAAATTAGGAAAAGGTTGCAAGAAGGACGCCGTAGCAAGGCTTTGCTACAATTCTTTTCTTTCGCAGCTTCTTAGTATCTAAATAAGCACCGAAATTTTTAATTTCGACATTTAGTTGTATATACATCTTCTGATAAATAGGGAGGAAAGTAAAAGAAAATAACAACTTTACACAAAGCAATCTTGTTCCTTTGTGTTTGTGTTTGTTGTGGATAACATAACTATAAAACAAACTTTCAGTTAAGTGACAAGTTTATATAACTTCAGCACCCACAAAGAACGCCACAAAAACATTTTCCAGAAAATCCCCTATACAAGCCTATTATTTATTTGAGAAAGGTTACATTTTGATTCATGTAAGGCCTTCTATGATTTATTTTAATATGTTACTTTTTAGTGTAGTTACATGGTAAATAAAATGTACACTATCAATATTCTATGAATAGCATGTGAAGTCCTTTACATTTTGAATTATTTTGCACAATTTTTGTCTGGTAAACCCTAAGACAGAAGGAAACTTACCACACCCAAAAAAGAAAAGGAAGAAAAAAAGGAAAATTAGAAATTGTCACATAATTTCAAAGCAATTTATAGTAAATAACTGTGATCGACATTTCACAGACGTTCTTTCTTATCAAGGATATAAGTATTTGAGTTTAAAAAACCATATTGATTTTTCTTATACTATAAGGTCCTTAAACTATCCTTACATAGAGATAATTTATTAAAGAAATATTTTTGTAAAGAGCCACCAGCTTTTTCCTATAAATTTCCTTGGAGAAAAATATGGAATGTTTAGAATATGTTTAATACTCGTTCTACTAAAATTACTTAAAAGCTATTAATTAACTTAAAACCAAATGCAATATTGTAAATATTGCAACACTAAGCAGTAAATCTGGCAGATTTAGAATATAAACATTCCTATTTGTTTTATTCACAAATTAGGTTTATTTTAATTTCTTTGTATTAAGTAATAATGAGTCCACATCCAATTGTGACATTCAAATTGTTCAGTACATACCATATATATATCTACAAAACTCCATTTTGGGATAGTAATATTGTACATAGTGGTCTATTTTTTTTAGGCTAAATACTACATAATGCTATGCAGCTTCATTAGAATCTACATGTTCGGCCAAAGGCAACATCGGGTACTTCTATGAACTCTCCGTAAAACGAAATTCACTCCTACGTAAACTAGAATACAGGCGTCACCATTTATAATTAGATTATGTAGGAACCTTTTCGGTTGGATACTTAGGGCATTAGCTGTAGTTTGAGATCATTTTTTTATTTATTTATTTATTTATTTATTTATTTTTTTTTTTCATATTTTCTTTCAAGTCATAGAAACTACAATCAACTGTTGTTTGCAACCTAAGTCAAGCTAATACAGTTAAAAGTACAGTGTTAAGCTTACAATTAAAACACTCAGAAATATGATAAAATGGATTAAGAAGGTGCCAATTTTTCAAATTTTGTTTGAAGTATTTGAGGCTACAGTATTGAGCTTCTATAGCCAGTCTATTTTTTCTTACATTTGCGTCCATCTGAGCGGATAGTCCTTGCAAAGGATTGCCTAACTATCTGAAGGAACACTGTTCTGAGCAACTTGTGGCGAGCAAATTGATCTTGCTAAAGGTTGTCTGCGCTCCATGAAAGCAGCCAGTCTAGATGTTGGGATGGAAGTTGACTTCGGAACCAGTGTAATGGAGCTCAAATCGGATGATATAAGGCTCCATAGAATCACTGAGCCCCGCTGTGATTAGCTTCCAACGTTCCCTTCGCAGGAATTCAAACCATTCCCTCTGTAATGCCACATTTCCAGGATTTTTCTGCATTATCCAGTGTAACGTTCCCATTACCAACCAGATCGCACACCTGTAGAGCGCCGTGTCTTTAAAACTGAATTCCAGTCTCTGTAGCCTTCGAAGACATGGTGGAGACTCCGGCGGACACCATTTTCCAATAAAGTCTCTGAGCACCATCCAGATATTATGCACCTGTTTGCAAGAGGCAATCCTATGTTCCAAGCTGTCTATTTGTGAACAAATTTGGCATCTGTTACATGTTGTACGGCCATGTCGCCATAATTTCTCCGCTGTTGGTATGGTCTCGTTTAATATTTCATATGCTGTCTCTTGCCAATCAGTAGGAACAACTTTATTAAAGAGATTCTTCCATATAAGTTTCCATTCTCTATTCTCTTTCTCTTCAATCCTGGGTGTACACTGCGATGCATTGAGCAGCTGATACTGTTTTCTCGTTGATTCAAAAACTGTGAGGTCAGCACTGGTGTCCAGCAGATTTCTCAGATGGTTAACAATGGGTTTGAATCCCGGATATATCCTCTGAGCGTGCTGTATCTGATCCTGCCAGAAACTCCCATCTATCGATGAAGCATTACCACCCAGTGATATGACAGCAGTTTTGCCTAATAAGGCCATGCATTTCTTGGCGATGTCCACCAGTCCACATCCACCTTTGGATTGCGGCAATCGTAACTGTTCTCTGCTCACCCTGTAGGCTTTCCCAGTCCATAAGAAATAGCCAAGCAGTTGCTCAAGTCTCTGTGCTTCACGTTTCGGAATTGGCAGTATCTGCGCTAAGTACCAAATTTGACTGAGACCATAGATATGTATGTACCAAATTCGCTGCATCAAATTCAAGTTCCGAGCCCTCTCCAACAATAAAGAGTATCGCAAGTGGTTGATTTTCTCTCTCCAGTTGTAAACTATAGTGGCTTCCATATCTCCCATAAAAGAGATACCAAGTATCCTGGTGGTGGTAGTACATTTCATTCCCAGTGTTTGTACTGGTTCCAACCACTGTCCAATCAATAATATCTCAGATTTGTGTACGTTTAACGTTGCACCGGACATCCTTGTATAGATCTCCAATCCATTCCGTAGGGCTGCCATATCGTGATTGTTTGTCGCTACAATTGTGACATCATCCGCATAAGCAATGACTTTAAAGCGTTCATTGTACACAGTAACCCCATGTAGCGTATCTTGCAGTATTTGAAGTAGGGGGTTTAACGCTATAGAAAAAAGCCCCATTGATAACGGGCAACCTTGACGCACTGACCGGCCTATTCGTACTGGAATGGAAAGCCAGCCATTCCATAACACCCGGGATTTTGCTGTACCATAAAGGCCTTGTATAATTTTAATCACGTGCATTGGAAATTTCGCCGCCTTTAAACATTGCCATAAATACGCATGTTGCACTTTATCAAATGCTTGTTGGAAATCCAAACTTATCAAAGGCCGCCACTTGCTGTTCCCGTTGCAAATGTATGAGGACATCGCGCAATTCTCCCAGCGTAACAATAATATTGCGCTTCGAGATCGCCGCTTGGTTGCAGTGTAATATTTCTGTATACGCTTCTTTCAGCCTGTTTGCTATGACTTTGGTAAATATCTTATAGTCAGCATTCAACAATGTTATTGGGCGAAAATCCTTCATAGTAGTAAGCTGTGCTGTCTTTGGCAACAATGTGATAATTCCATCTGCAAACGTTTCGGGAAACTGCGCTGTTTCCCACAAATCCACCAAAACTGCCATCACTTCACGTTTTATAATGGGCCAACAGGTCCTATAAAATTCATAGGAAAGGCCATCAGGACCTGGAGACCTATGTTTACTGGTTTTTGTATGACTTCTAATACTTCTTGTTCTGTAATGGTTCGGGTGAGCAAGTCGGCCGTTTCCTGGGTAACCCCAGTTGTAAACTGAGTGTCTGGTGCACTGTAATGGCAAAACCGGCTATTCGTTCATTTTTTAAACAGATAGGAATTCTGAAGGCAACGACAAGATGAGATGATCCGGCCAGATGGGTCCATCTGAAAATTCTGTAGATGAAGTCCTTTCCGGTATACAATGGCAGTGCCCCTTCCTTCTACGCCGAGATTCACCTTATAATCATAAGAGTAAAGCGTATCCAAATTGAATGTGTTCACTTCCTGTAGAAAACAGATGTCAATGTTATTCACCAGCAGAAAAGTATTGAGCAGTTTCTGGGTCACTATATTCCTGCAGCCATTCACATTTATGGTGGCTATTATTCTTAAATATATCATCCTAATGAGGGTAGTTGTCACTGCTGGGTGTATGTTGCTGGCTGAGTGCCTACTCCTGAGTAGTCTGCAGCTGTGACTCTTCCCTTACTTGGAGATCAGACGCCGTCTCCTGCCGTGTCCAGTCCTGCACCGTGAGATGCGGTGAACCCAATTCTGCATCTTTCCGCACCAACTGAGTGTGTTGCTTTCCTCCGTTCGCCATTGCGCCCTCATCGGCAGTCGACGGACCACTATCTTTGTAACTCTGTTGCATTTCACGAGCTTGGAGCCGAGGGTCACGCACAGAACGTCGCGCAGTTGAAGCCCCGTCCGTTGTAACCTTCTGCGGACTGACAACAGCACCTTCACCCGCCGCCTGGTACCCGGTCCTTTGCACAGGCTCTGACGTTCCACCCTCTTCCGAGTTCCTCTTTCCCTTGTCCTCACCTGTACGGCAAACCTTGTACGAAAGCTGGTTGTCTCGCTCCTCCCTGACGCTGCTGTCCAAATGTGCAGCAGCTATTGTTGGCTGGTTTGTTGCCGCCGTGGTTGCGGACTCTGGTGGTAACATCTGTCTTCCAGGCTGTTCTGCATACACACACGCAGCCAGTTCCTGCTCCTGTTCCATCTGGCTGCTCCAAGACGTTTCTGCCTTGTTAGCTTTGCGTGACTTTGCCGTCTTGACTCGTTTCTTTTCATTGGAAGGTGTCTCCTCCTCTGTAGCTGTCTCAGACATCAGTGAGGCACTTCCGGTCTGCTCCTTCCCCTTCGTGGTGTGCTGAATGCCTCTTTTCCCAGGACTATCGCGAAGCACGGTGGCATAATCCTTTTTCTCCACTGTGATCAGCTCCTCTGGTGTCGGCTCCTCTTGTTGTTGTTCACCCGCCAGTGCCGGCAGTGGATTGTCAGCCATGGGTTGGTCTTCCTCCTTCTGCACGCTCTCTGCCACAGACGTGGTTGCCGTGTCGTTCCTCGATACCGCCTCGGCCGGTCGCAACTGTGTCGATCGGTGTGGACATATCTCCTTTAAATGTTCTGTACTATGGCAGATATAACACGATCGGGGTTGGCCAGCATATGACACCCATAAACGGTAGCTGCCGATCACGATATAACTGGGCACATTTGTCTTCAGCTGCATCTTTACAGCTCTTATCCCGTTGTACACCGGCACACGGTACTGACGACCCCATTGCTCTTTTCGAATGTCATACACCGTACCGTAATTTTTCAGTGCTGCTTTTAGCACTTCATTTGGGAGCTCTGGTGGTACATCAAACACACGCACATTGATTGCATTCCCGGTAACATGTTCGATTTTTACTTTAGTAACTTCCCCATTCATATATGTGAACGTTGTTTCCTCCGGAAAAGTGTTTAAAATTTTCTCCATTAACAAAGCCGATGTCAGTTTTATGTATATTGCGCGTTCACTGGCGATTAACTGAATGGTATCCACTTTTTCCGCATTTAACCGTAACTTATCTGCTATGAAATCATGCACCTCATAAGCTGTGGGCTTCGTCGCATTTAGCGTGAATTTTACCCTGATGGTATTTTTCCTTTCATACATTTCCATTTTCCACAATTAGTGCAACTTTGACTAGAAATAAACACGGGAAGGTGTAGGCACAATTGTGCTATCGGTGAATGCCGCTCTGGCACTCAGTACGTACGTCGCCGCGACCCGAAAAGTAAACAACACACGTCACACAGCACGTCCACTCTGTTCAGGCGCTGAGGCCAGACTGTCTAATAAGATGATTAATATCGTTACATTCTTTAATAAGTTTTGCAGTTCCTTAAGTTCCACATTCTTAACAAATATTGTTATACTTTAAGCGACTCTATGCCTAGCACGTATTTATTTTTTGTTTATTTACTTGTGAACATGTTGAGCATTTCCGCTTAGTAATGACAATAGCAATGGTAATATAAAAAGTAACAGTAATGATAATAAATTGTTTGGTTTCTTTTAATCCAAAAAATTGGTTCAGTTTTATTAGCATTAGTGTAAGAGAATCCTTTCACCCTAAATTAATAATAATTATTAAAAAAAATTATGTACTTATATGGAGTAAGAAATATCATCTAAACATTACACTCATTTCCTTAAGCGAAGGTGCAGTAAAACCTGGTTGACGCAAGGTAATATTAAAGCCTCATAGTTTTAGTAAATACAAAAATTATATAAGGTACCTTCTGAGAATTAGAAAAGTAATATTTTTGTGAACCCAAATAATTTAATCTTTGAAACAAGGAATATCTCCAAAATGGTTAATACCAGAAAGCGCTGTCTGGTACAAACTATGGTTTAAATTATTTGACAGTGCTTTATTTTATGAAGCAAGTTTTTGTCCATCTGTTAGGTTAAACAGACAACAATTATACAACAATTACTTAGAGTGAAGAGGACTTCACATGTTATTGGTAGAATATAAAATATGTGCATATAATTTCTCGTGTGAAAATGAAACATTTTCCATTCTAAGTTTAGGGTCGGCTAGAGGATTTATTGGAAAATGTTTTATTTTATTTTATTTTACGTCCTCCAACGTTAAGTCATATCGGACGGTGAATGAAGCGGGTGAAATGATGCTTAAATGTGTCCAGGGTCCAGGGAGCTTAGAGTTACCTGACATTCATCTATCAGGATAAGGGAAAACCCCGGTGTAGTGTTTAACGCCCGCTTTTACTACATATGGCACCACAGGCGGTAACACTGATGATACATGAGATGAAGATGGATCAGCGGTGGAATGAGATGGCAGGGGAAACAGGAGGTCCCGGAGAAAACCCGCCCCAGCGCCGTGTTGTCCACTACAAATCTCACTTTGCGGTCACCTGGGATCGAACCCGGGCCGCCTTGGTGAGAGCCAAGCGGTCTAACCACTGAGCCACGGCGCGGCTTGGAAAACCCCGGAAAAACCTTATCCAGGTAACTCACCCTGACCGAGATTCGAACTCGGGACCTCTTGAACGTGAGGTCCCGAGTTCGAATCTCAGTCAGGGTGAGTTAGTTCTTGGCGTGCCCTTCAATGACCGTAAAGTTAAATACATTTGGCATTTTATAGATTTCTCACTTTTGACTTATGCCATCCGCTGACACATAACACAATACACAAAGGTGCGTGTCTTATTTTTCCTGAAAGTTGTTATGTTTTGTTTACTTTTATCACCATTTTTGTTCCCTTTTTATTCAGAACGTATATATGCACTGGAATCTCGATATAGAGCTTTGTGGTGCTTATTATAATGCTAAGTAACTGCCAAAGAAATAAAAATTCCAGCAATTTTACATTCCCAAGGATTCTTGCATTTATTCCATTTTCTATTTTCTCGAATTGTGTTCATTGCCATTGAAGTGAGAGGTTTAGGTGTGCAAGTATTAAAACACACTTCCATTTCTCTGATACACTCCCAATAGATAAAACGTTAAAACGCTGTTGTAAACTTCTGCATACAAGTGTACACTATCATTTATTATCCTGTCCTTTTTCGAAATGAGAAGGAGAACTTACAGATGTTATCAAATGCACCTTACGTAACTAAAGTGGTGACAGTGAGGGTCTAACTCTGGGCATTCTTAAGCGACTTCACCTTTTATTCTGGGATAAAGCTGTCTTTATATCTTAGTTCAAATACTTGTACATGAAGTACAATTATTCTATAGCAAAAACAGGATGGGCGCTTCTCTGTTTCCTGAGAAGACTACGGCGTGTATTATTGCATTTAATATTAACATTAATATTGACTTTTAATGTTTAATCGATTAATTAAGATCACAATAAGGTTACCATGATAACACTTACACACACACGCACACACAGAAGAGTGACAGCAAGAATAAGAGCGTGCCTACGTTGTCTTTAACAGCAATTCTAAAAAGGAGTGTCATTAAACTTAAATTCAACGGATCTTAAATCCCGCTTAGGAATTAAAGTATATACCATATTACTCCTATTTAATCTCATCAACTAGTTACCTCTCTCTTCCAAACCTAATGACTTGTTGGACAAATTATGCAGAATGAAGACGATCTACAGGCTGTTCGCTGAAAATTGTACATATACATTACAGTTCCATGTAACTAGGTCAGTCATTTCACATTTTAATCATAATCGTAAAAGGGACTTTGACAAGAAAAGAAAAATGAAACTTTATCATTGGAATGGTTTAACTTAGGGAGTACTTGAAATCTTTATTATGGCATCCTTGGAAGACGCTGAACTTAAGTGACAACTTTAACTGATGTTCCTGGCACCTTTGTCTAAAAATGCCTTTGAGGAGAATGGGCTTTAGGGCACACAACTACATTGTTTATAAGTGACTTTATGTGATTCCAGAACCTCTTCGTACAGGAAAACCACTTTATAGGCTTTCTAGCTGGAATATAAAGCTTCCTCTACTTACTGCATGAACTAAGTGGCAGGGAAAGTTATAAATTCCAATAAATGTTAACTTTACATCGTTAGTAACTTCTGTTTCCTCCGGCAATATTTAAAGTGAATGTTTATGAAATACCGATGGTTACTAAATATTCCGAGGAGGAAATACTTCCACGTTGGTGATGTACTCCTAGTAGAAAAATGGTTCAAAGGGAGTCAGAGAGCTAATGAGTGTTAGCTAGCTAGTTCCTTGTGTCTGTCCTCTTCCGTCTCAGCTTTACTTATTACTGTTAGGCATTCATTTACTTTCACTAGCAGAAGAATGAGTCGAATAAATTGTAGTGTGAGCAATCACTCTCATGGGAACAGTCATTACTCAAGTCAAAAATACGTAAAGTTAAGGAATAAGTTTTCCGTAATAAAAGTACGAGCTCCACATTGTATATTATGTGAAAGCGCATAAGCTTTTACGAATATACTCGTATTTGGTTTCACCCCCATTACTATTGTTGTCATATCATAAAATAAATAACAGAATAATAACAGTGACAGCTCGAAATATGAGAAACAGGGATATGATTGTTAGATTTGCAGTGCGATTGTGTTACAGTTGCAGATGAATCCGTTTTTTTCAGAATATCTTCTGTATCTCTTAAACATTTATAAGCGTACTTTGAATTTTAAGCCAGATTCTCAAAAATTATGTAGAGATCTTTCCAGGTGAATAGTACGTTCAAGCTAAACTTTTTTTAATTAGCCAGAAGTGGCTACATGTGTCAATGTGACAATGAAGTGTTATTATTCATGTATCTATTTATTTACTATTACTATTATTCTTAGATTGATGTGTATATTAATACCTTAAATGTTCAAAATATTCACAATAATTAAGTAAATAAATACGTGATATTCACCTAAGGATTTCCTTCGACTCTGTAGCCCTGTGGTCCACTGTAGTTCCCTCACTTCATTTCTCCCTCCCATAAGTAATTAGCTACAATAGAACAATGTGGAGATCTCAGTGAGTGAACTGTCCCCCTTACGTTTTCTACGTTAACTCTTAAAAGACTTAAACTCCGAAATGGTTGATCACTGAAAGCGTTATACACCAAAAACTTTGAGTTTTAATTTGTGTAGTAAACTTATCAGATAAAGATTATGCTGCATTATGTAGAATAGAATAACAGAATATTCATAGAACAATTAAAATGTGAATCTTTTTCTCGTGGAAATATACTAAGTGACATATTAATGTAATTCGTAAGCGGAGTTTGAGAAGAAAAATGAATAAAGTGAGTGCTGTCTTGAATAGGGGATTTCTTTTGGAGACTTTTCACTTTTTTGTTTTGCCGTATTACCAAACATACAACATGATTCTTATAAAAACAATTGTTTCCTTATTTATAATATCTCTTTCTGAGTAATCTGTATGTCCAACTTTTTATGGAATACATTGCAGTCTTCTGATCTATAGGTGCCAAGTATTAGAGAAATGACGTCGTGTATAAAATTATATCCTCTCACCGACTTTTACATTTTTTTCGTTTTTAATTTCTAAAATCACGTCCAGTGGCATAAACGTCAAACGTTTATGAGATGGGGAGTAACTATCCCATTACTAAGCGGGATGGCTGTGGCCCGCATTCGGGAGGCCCGGGTTCGATTCCCGTGGCCCACCTTCCTGACCTATCGTCTTTTCGGAGGTTTTCCCGGTTAGCTAGGCGAATGCTGGGTAGATTAATTACATCCCCCGAATTTCCTGTTCCTCCATTTCATCGCCATTATCATTTCATATCTCTGGTCTGGTGGTCTCTTTCAGGGTAGAAGTGTCTACCGGTGTCTCGGTGGTGCATGGCGGGATGATATGCTCAGGAAAACTACTTCCTCCTCCGGTAGGTCGGTTACCGGTCTCCGCTCCTCTGCTGGGACCATTTTCGGGACCGCCAGCCAGGGACCGTTGGGGCTCGGCTGCTGGACTCATTGCCGTCCCGCTACAGGGAAGCGAGCTCGTTGTCTTGGCCTGTTGGGGGAGGTCTATATCCAAGTAACCTGTAGGGACCCTGCCCTCTGTGGCTCTGTGGCTCCTTGGGTCGGTCGCCCTCTGTCTATTTCGACTCATCCTTCCTCCCGGGGGTGCCCCACTTGGGGGCATAGGAATAAAGTGGCCTATGTGCCGAATCCCCTCCGTAGTGAAATCCCAATCCCAAATATCCCATTCGATATTTAGTGAAACAGATAAGCATATTTGATCCACACAGCTTTCACAGATTTTGAAATGATAAGCCTGAACATCATAGGAACAGCTTTCGTGCTTGCTGCGATGTTCATGGCCAGTTTGTGCAGCTCAAATAACTTTCTTTGATCAATGGCAGTACTTTAGCTGCCAGCTTTAAGTACCGTCCAGTATTGTTGGGTTTCTCATGAGAGAATTAATGTCATTAATTTAATGTTAGCAGTCTTTTCGTAGTTTAGCACTTTTAGGGGAGGAATGGTTTTATTCCTTTAGTATAAAACTTTCAAGAAGCAAGCTCAAGATTCCGCAAGAAAAGGTGAATTATCGGAAGAATGCTGAAACAGCCGGGTTGCTCCAGACAATTTAGTACAATATGGAGCACCTGATGACTTTTGCAAGTGCTCGATCTCATTTCGAACAAGACAGAGTAAAATATGACATACAGAGGTAATACTGTCACAGTACAGTTAGATGGAAAAGCGTTAATGTTTTAAAATTTCGTTTATCAGGAGTGCATCAGAGAAGTGGAAGTCTGATTCACTATTTATGCCTAAAAGGGTGTAGGTAGTATTAATGCTAATGGCGTGATTTTCAGAAATAAAAGCCGAAACGCGTGCAAGAAATAGTGGAAAAATGAATTTATTGCACCTTTTTGCTTTCGTGGCTCTTTAAATAAGCTCCAAAAAGTGTTTATTTGGAAATTTCGGTGTTCATATCTTATGATACAAAAGAAGTAAAGTAAAACAACGTCATTTTAGATATTTAAAAAAAAAGCAATATTCATGTTCGTTTGTGTTTGTGTGTGTCATTTGGAGGCACATAAAAAGAAGTCAGTTAAATGACAAATTTATTTTCCTTCAGCGTTCCCAAAGGACCCGACAAAATATTTCCCTGTATATCTTGTACTCAAGTTCTACCTTGTTTGAGAAAGGTTTAACTTCGTTGTTCAAAAGCACTTTCTAAGGTTTCAATTTATATTTCATTTCTTTCATAAAGGTACATAGTAAATAAAATGCACATCTTGAATGTTCTAGGAATGGCCTATGAAGTCTTTATTTTGAGTGATTGTTGCATCATTTTTGTCTGGTAAATTCTAACAGATGGACCCATATTTACTAAGCAAATTCTGTCACATAATCCAGAACACACTGTGGAAAATAACTGTGATTATGTCAAGGTTATCTTTTCTGATGAAGGAAAAAGTATTTGAGTTTTCAAAAGTCAGATTATGTTTTCCTACGCTATGAAGATCCCATAAACTATCTTTAGACTTACTTTATTTGTTAAGCACTTATTTTAATTAAGGTCCATCAGCTTTGTCCTACGAAACAGATGCAATGTTTGGAATATATCAGATACTCCTTCTACGAAAGCTAATTTTAGGAATAATTGTTAATTTAATACCAAGGCATTCTCTGAGCAACATTTTTGGTGTATTTAAAATATTAGCAGTCCATTAGTTTTGATTCTCAACTTTTTTGATTGAATTTATTTGTTTTAAATAATAATGAAACACAAAAATGTCAATTTACTTCAAAGGCATTCATGTGAAATAGCAATTAAACTTGGCGTTTACTTAAGCGAATTCCAAGGATACGACGATAAAGTTTTCAAGATCCTACTCCCTAAATTAAAATTGGCATCGAAATAATTTCATTTTTCTTTTCTTCTTAAAACACCTCTTACCCCTGTTTTTTCATAATAATCTTAATGATTTATTAAAACATTAACAATCAATATTAATATGAATTTTAATTCACGCCGTAGTGGTTTTACGAAACAGAATTGTCCGTCCTAATGTTATTTAATATTTATAGATCTTCAAGAAATAATAACAGTTTCATCTCACAAGAAAAGGCGAATTCTCGGACGAATGTTCAAAGCACGTGGGTCATTCCATTCGGTAAGGGGTGGCAGGTTTGGAAGTGCTCCATCTCCATTCCTAAGGGACATCAGTTGAAGATTTGCATGAAGCAGCGCGTTTTAATGTTTTACGTATTAGGAGTGCATCACACTATATCTTGGGTTCTTCAAAATAGTTACAATATTAAAAATGTACTACATTTCTCTAAAAATTATAAAATTCCTGATAATAAAACAGTAATGGAAAGGTAATTTACTATTTGTACACCGGTTTACCTTTGTCTTCAAAGCCAATTAAGAGGGGAAAAAAGACAAATGCAAGAGTAGGCGGGAATACGGATTTACTGCATTTTTTACCTTCCCAACTACTTAGCACTTATAATAAGCACAAAAATTATCGTTATCGAGATTACAGAGGATATAAATGCTCTGAATAAAAAACAAGAAAAGAAAGAAAAGAAAAAATAATAACAATTAGGAAAAAAATAGTTACTTGTGTTTCGGGTATGTACTGGGGGATGGCACAGCTCAAAAACGAAAAGTAGGTAAAATGACAAATTAGTATAGGTTCAGCTTGTTCGAAGGACGCCACAAGAACATTTTCAACACAATGCACCATATAGATCTAATCTTTATCTCGAAAAAAATTTTTGTTTTCAAACTCGCCTTTAATGTAATTAAGATATCGCTTCTTTTAAATAGTTACATGAGAAATAAGATGCACATCTAGAATATTCTACCAATAACCTGTGAGAAACACTTCATTTTGAATAATTGTCTCATAATTTTGTCCGGTAAAACCTAACAGATAAAAAAACTTACTCCCCAGAATAAAGCACTATCAAATAATTAAAAACAGTTGACATCAAACAGCGCTTTCTGGCATTATCCATTTTGGATATAGTCAATGTTTGCTATAAACATCGCATCCATTTTCTCAAACAATGTTATAGGATAAATCTGAGTGACCTTAGCTGAAATAAATGTTAAATAAATTATCTGAATCGAAAGATGGTTTAAGGATCTTGATAGTTTAGGAAACTGTGACATGATTTTTGAAAGCTCAGATACTTTATTCTTGATAGGAAAGAATATCTCTGTAATGGTTGACATCTTGTTTTTGTCATAAACTGTGCTTTAATTTGTGGGACATTGTTTCATTCCGTGTAGGAAGTTTTCATCGACCTGTTGGGGCTTACCAGACAACAATTGTGCAACAATCATTCAAAATCAAGATAAATATTTCACAGGTTATTTGTAGAATACTCAAGATTGCATTATTCGATGGCAATATGGGTTTTTCCTAAAGACTAAAAAAAAAAAAAAGAGTTTCATTTTATTTACCATTTAACTTTACTTAACTTTACTAAAAGAATGACATATTAATCGAAATCAGAGAAGGCGGTTTTGAAATACAAACTGAAACCTTCCCCAAATAAGAGCAAGCCTTGGGTAACGAGATTTATCGGAAAATGTTCTGGTGGCGTGCTCTGGGCACTCAGAAAATAAATAAAGTGCAATTGTCATTTAACCGAACTTTCATTTTTGAGTTGTGCCATCATCCGACACTGACACAAACAAACATTTTTTTCTAAAGTTGCATTATTTTACTTCCCCCTGCCCTTAATTTTTGTCAGCAGAGCTATACATATTTACCGCAATGTCGAAATGAAAACTTATGATGCTTATTTGGATGCTAAAGAACTGCGAATGTAAAAATGTGCAGAATAATATACTTCCCACCATTTTAATGCTGGTATATCCTTTCCTTTTCTTTGTCATTTGTTCAAAAGCTAGGTAAAGTCTGGTGCACGGAAACTTTCCGATATTTGGAACAGCTGTTTAGGTTGGTAGATAAATAGCACCACGCCCCCAGTTGAAACCCTGTCAGCGATAGGAAGGCGTGCGCCTGCCCATTTTTTTTCGCGATGGCAGAGGTGAACTACAAGCCCAGACAGTTTAAGTTACAATGAAATATATAATTCCGAATGCGTCCCATCGGACTTCGATTATTTCATTATATTCTTGTTCAATAATGTATATACTGTCGCGAACCCGATCGCGATAGCACGGCTTGTGCACACAAAGGAGCTGATGGGCGACGCGGGGATAAAGAATATGCCGGAACCAATAAAGTTAGCGCGGAGAAAAAGACTGGCCGACACAGATTAAGTTACGGGTCTACAACGTTCGTGTTTTATCTGGTGACGTATTCGAGGACATTCTATAACAGTCTGGAATTATCAATGATTGTGTATAAAAAGAAGACATGGCTAGTAGTAAACAGCTGTAAGGACAGTCGTAAACAGGAGTTGTAATAAGGATGCTGTCAACAGTGGAAGTTGAGTGAGCTCTTTGTTTGTAGTCAACGACGTTGGTAGATTTTAATTGTGTATGTGACGTAATCAGAACTGAATTGTGTGAACAGAGTGTATTTCTACGGAAGTAAAAACATTTAGAATTTGTCCAAATTGAACTTTTAATTCTACGAAGCCACAAAGTCACAATATATAATTATATATAATTATATATATGACTGTATGCGTGTGTGTGCTTGCTTTATTTGTGTACTAGTATCTAGTAAATGCGTGTAATATATTTTCATCTATCTCTTACGGTTTACCAGTTATATTATGCGGCATTAATTCTCATTGAGCAGGAGTTCTCAGGCTGTTCGGAGAAAATTGGACTTATATATTGATCATGTCAAAGCCTTAAAAGGTATTTCTGAGTAAAAGGAAAAAGGAAACATTTTGATTTTAAGTTTAATTTTAAAACGCCCCATCTTAAGTTCAGCACATTTTTGTTCAAGAGAAGAGCTTTTTATGAAGCTCATTTCCTTCTGTACTTAATGAAAGCTAAATGAAAGTATATAAAATAATTTAATTTTGACTCTTACTTTCAGTAATTTGCTATTGGAAATATATAACCAACATATGAATATAACTATAATTTGTTACATCTTATTTACGAACTAAGTCGTAATGAGAGCTACAAATGGCAACAATTGTAGATTTCATATCCTTTGTTGAATGAGTTTCTTTTCTAATTTGTAAAATGAGATTTCACGGAAGACATCGGCGTTAACTCCATACATTTGGTTGTACCATAGCTAAAAGATATCTCCATATTTTTGATGCAGTCTAAACAGATGACTCTTCGATACTGTAGCTAATAGATAGCTTAGTTAGCTAGTTCGTAATTCATATTTTCTTAGAGGAAACATAATTATACCTTTAATACAAAACTTTCAGGACAAAAGCACAGATGCGCAAAGGCGAATTCCAGGTACATTGCCCAAAGCAGCCGGCATACTTCAGGAAATTTATTCCGTATGATGCTGCTGCACACATTTGTAAATGCTGGAAGTCCATCTGAAGCGGACAGAGTAAGATATCATACACAGAGGTAATTCTGTCAGTGTACATTTGGATGGGGAATGTTTACAGCAAAGTTTTAACGTTTCATATATCAGAGTGCATCAGAGATTTGTAAGTGCGTTTTACTATTTGTAACGTTGATGACAATGTACAGTGCA